>CAIGQW010000596.1:7174857-7201762 GCA_903798125.1 Danio choprae
ATATATATATATATATATATATATGTTGTTTTTCTTCTGGAGAAAGTCTTATTTCTTTTATTTTGGATAAAATAAAAGCACTTTATTTATAAAAAAAAAAAATATATATATATACATATATTTTAAGGTCAATATTATTAGCCCTCCTAAGAATTACATTTTCAATTGGCTACAAAACAAACCCCTGTTGTCCAATGTCTTGCCTAATTAACCTAACTTGCCCAGTCTTTAAATTGCACTTTAAGCTGTATGCTACTATCTTGCAAAATAACTTCCCGTTATTACCTCCAGTCTTTCAATTACTTCCAGTCAAAAGTTTGGGATCACTACAATTTGAAAAGCTTTTTTTAGAAGCATTTATTCAAGAAGCCCAAAAACGCAGTGAATACAGTAACATTTTTTAAACATGATATATATATAGGTGAATTGGGTAAGCTAAATTGTCCGTAGTGTATGAGTGTGTATGGATGTTTCCCATTGAAGGGGTGCGGCTGGAAGGGCATCTGCTGCGTAAAACATATGCTGGATAAGTTGGCGGTTCATTCTGCTGTGGCGACCCCAGATTAATAAAGGGACTAAGCCGAAAAGAAAATGAATGAATATATACATATTATAAGTCTTATTATATGTATAGTTTAAATTGAAAGAATAATCAGCAATCATTACTTCAGTCTTCAGTTTCACAGGATCCTTCAGAAAATTATATAATATGAGGATCTTCTGCTCAAAAAACATTTATTTTTATTATTATTATTATCATTATTATTATCAATGTTGAAAAGACACATATCAAAAGAAGCGTTCAAGGCATGTTTCCATTTTTAAAGGAAATTTCCATTTTTGATTTGGGCCACTTTGATTTTTGTTGTTGTTCTGTTGTCTCACAGTGGATCTGTGTGCTTTACTTGGTTGTAGGTGTGAAGTGTGCTTGTGTTTTTCTCTTACTGGGTCAGGACTGTTGGCTGGAGGGACGGGACAGAGGGAGGTCTGACTCTGTCCATCTGTCCACGGGGCTGGAAGTTGTGTGTGTTTCTCTGCAGTGTCACAGTTAGTGACGTAGTATTGCCTGGGGACGATTCATATGGGCTTATCTGAAAATGAGGACGGGTCTGAGTCAAGTCAAGTCAAAGGTCATTGGAAGAATTTCAGACACATGGTTATGTATGGCATACTATCTTGTGCTATATATTTGCTAGTTAAAATGCTATAGGCATTTAAAAATAGTCCTATGTATATGCCAATGGTGATCAGTTCTTAATTTAGAAGTTTAAAATAATATTAATTCATTCATTCATTTTCTTTTCGGCTTAGTCCCTTTATTAATCTGGGGTCACCACAGCGGAATGAACCACCAATTTATCCAGCATATGTTGTACGCAGCGGATGCCCTTCCAGCTGCAACCCATCACTGGGAAACATCCATACACACTCATTCACACACATACATACACTACTGACAATTTAGCTTACCCAATTCACCTGTACCGCATGTCTTTGGATTGTGGGGGAAACCGGAGCACCCGGAGGAAACCCACGCCAACATAGGGAGAACATGCAAACTCCACACAGAAATGCCCACTGACCCAGCCGAGGCTCGAACCAGTGACCTTCTTGCTGTGAGGCGATCGTGCTATCCACTGCGCCACCGTGAGGCCCGTTTAAAATAATATTCTATATAAAATAATAATAATAATTATTAATATTATTATTATTAATAAATGTATAGATAATAAACATATTTATTAATGTATGGATTTTTCTGTAAATTTTAAATATTAAAATATATAAAATAAAATATTAAAATAATGTTGTGATACCCAAAGTTTTAAAAGTATTGTTTTAAATTTTAAGTGTTTTATTGTTTTATAAATATATATTTTACAACCTTAACATTTTAATAATCTAATTTAAAATACGTTCTTTATTTCCCATCATTATGTAATATTGGTGAATCCATAGGTATCATTTTTTTAATCAAAATCTATGTAACAATGTTGGCTTTTTTTATTTGATGCACAGTATATCAGAACCACGTTGTTATCAGCTATATTATAGCTTCATTTTACTTGCACACACTGACGATTGCATTCCATTGTGGGATACATACAGTATTCAGTACAGTGTTCTCTATTGTAAGCTACATGTTTTGGCAAAACGCAATAGTAGGCCATTCAAATATTCTATCCATGCTGTCGAAATCCCTTTAAGGCAAATAACTTTGAACCGGCCTCCGGTCAGCTACTTTCTATGTAGGTAAATAGCATACTCTGATGACAGAGGTTTGTGGCTTTGACCTTTGACACACATATACTGTGGCAACACGAACAGGACCCACTGCTGTCCGATCAATGTTTTGTGCCCTCATATTGCTAATGGATTAAGCCCATCAATAACGGCACAGTGTGAACGCTGCATTAGGCAGCACAGCACTTAGAAACACATGATTTCAAAATGATACTACATTCATACGCTCACTGCTTAATATGATAATGATAAACTAGATGACATTGCGGTGGTTTGCCTTTCTATTAAAGTGCCTGAGTCATGAATTGGACTCGTGTGATATGCTGTATTTATCTATATAAAGAGTAGTTTGATATATTTTTGGGTCTGAATGGTTTTTTTTTTATTCTCTGTCTTACATGGATATATACAGCAGTACTTCCTGGCAGTGATTCAGCATTATGGATATCGTGATGATGATGCTGGTTGTGGGAAACATGATGATGGGATGATCCTCTTGGCTACCAGTCACTTTGCTGACTGCCTTGTTTACTAATTTGATTGGTCACTTGTCATGCCAGTCATGCTTTGCAGACAGACAATTGGTGTGAAGGTGGCTGCAAAAGGTGGTTTAGACTAATAATGTTGCCTTTTAAGATGCCTTGTTTTATTTTGAAAGCAGCATGCATGCAGTCTTTTCAGAAAAAGCTATCACAGCATGCATTTCAACAAGCTTGGTGAAAAATACAAGATAGCGGATAAGGTAAGAAAAATGTTGTTCATAGATACTTGCAATTCATTGAAGTGTTTTATTACTTGTTTTTTTTTTTGGGAGGGATTTATAAAGTAATTACTATTATTTGTATTTATGTTATGCTCAATATACAGTAGTTTTGTGCTGTTAGCCTAGCAAAACGCTAACTCTTACTTCCTATGTTGATTGAATAGTGGTCTTTAAGCTTTTTGAATGAAAGGTCCCTGTTGTCCAGCATAATATTCAAAGAGCTCCCTGATGTAGAGTATTCTGATATAAATATGACATAGCTTTTGGTGTAACAATGAAGCTATAGAATAACATACTAATTAAAGAGCAAAATACGAAGGTAAAAGAACTGCAGTGTTCTAGGATGCAAAAACGCAAATTAAGTTGAGTTATAAGTAGTAAGTTATCACACACACACACACACAAAACAATTCTGAACTCTATGAAATGAGTCAGCAGTAACTAACCTTTGTTGGTTATTTGTGTAATGTTGGTTAGGCATGGGACGATAACCGGTTTACAATGGTTTGTAAAAGTCAAGATTTTAAAACAGCTAAAAAAAAATTTATATGTTTTTTTTACGACATTAAAAGCTACTGGTCAGCCCACGATTCAGCAAACATTTGAAACAAATCACACCGACATCCAGGCCTGCTATAGACCTGAACAGTGCAGTGGCTTACTTTATATCCAAAGAAAAGAAAGATATCCAGAGATGCATCTTCAAGTTGTAAAGAAATCTGTGTTTTTTAAACTATTAAAGATAGCAGACGTCAATGATTTATTTAATTATTTAACCTGACATGTTTACTGTTGCAAAATAATTTAAATGTTTCTTAAAATAACATATATTGTGCTCAATGGGGAAAAAAGTTGTTGGTTTTTTTTTTATTTAAAAAGAAAA
Source organism: Danio choprae (assembly GCA_903798125.1). Taxonomy (NCBI): domain Eukaryota; kingdom Metazoa; phylum Chordata; class Actinopteri; order Cypriniformes; family Danionidae; genus Danio; species Danio choprae. Next base: position 7,178,748 of record CAIGQW010000596.1, read on the forward strand.
GAAACATATTTTAGAGCAGTAAAGTAAAACCGTGATGTTTTTATCCAAGGTTATCATACCATCAGAATCTTATACCGGCCCATGCCTAATGTTGGCCTATAGTCTTCATTGCCTGCATGCGCACAACATCTGCTTTGACCCTCAAACACTGTAGTTGTAACTGAGGCCTGAAGGAATGAGGCTCATGTTGTTGACATGTTAGGAAGATGCTGCGAATGCAAAATCCACTTTGGATTGCCAGGGGAGTGAGATTTACTCACACAGCTCCTACTAGCGTGGATCTGTTACATTCATCCTCCTAATCTCAACTCTCATTTAGGTCAAGACTTTGACATAACCCTCTGGTTCTGCTTACATTGATCCAAGTATGATTTAAACTGGCATCTTTAGCATGGGAGGCAAGCACTAGCATCGGTCACTGTTATACTCATCTGGGTCACAGCACCAACAAGCCCCCTCTGGTTCTGCTCGCACTACTCCAAGCAGCTCCAGCATGGGAGGCAGACACATAAAAAAGGATGCTAAGGACCGCAGCCTCTAGCATCTTCACTAATGTGCATCTTGAGTCCAGGGAAGTGAGGTTTACTTGCATAGCTTCTACTAGTAGACCTCTGTAATACTCATCCGGGTCACGGCACCAAAACAGTTTGCACTACTCTAAGAAGGATTTGAAATAGCATTGGAGGCAGGCATGCGACAAGGATACTAAAGACCACATCATAGTGTTAGTCACTAAGGCTGAATTTACACTGCATGGTTCAAGTGACCCAATTCCAATTTTTTCCTCTCATGTAGTGCAGATCGGATATGGCCCATGTACGTTTAAGCAGGAACAAATCACATGGATTCCGATTTACTCAGATTAGATTCAGGCCTCATTCATATGTGGAAATTTATCCAATATGAGTCAGATACGTTCCCTTGTGTCTGCAGTGTAGTATTTTTACCTGTAAATGCAAGTCGCATGTCATTAAAAACTGTAGCGAATTATGTCAACTCTGATGCTTTCATTTCAGAACAGGCCTTAAACTAACCAGACCCAAACCTTAAATCTCATATACAAGGTCGGAAAAGCTTTTAAATTGTCATGTAGCTCAAGTTAATGCATTTAAGCATGTTAATGAGAAAGAGCGAGAAATATAAATGAATATAAAACTATTGCATATATCACGTGAGCAAAATATTTTGATCAAACTGTGCTTATCACACCATATGGACATGTCATAAAATGTTTACAGGTCAAAAAAGCCTTGATTAAAGGAGATGGCCAAATGAGAATTTTTTTCCAGGGCATTGCATCTTTATGTGTGCAGTGTAAATGCAGATAATAGATATTAGTTTACTTTTATGTAAGCGGGTCGTCAAAAAAAATAGATACGATCACAAAATCGGAATTGAACCATCAAGATCTGCAGTGTAAATGCAGCCTAACAGTCCTCTTGAAGCCAGGAGAATGAGGCTAACTCATATAGTCCCTCTGAACTTGTATCTACAGCATGGGAGACAAATGGCAAAGATCACAGCTTCTAGTGTTAGTAACTAGAGCTCTTTGTGAGGCTAACAGAGTGAGGTTGACTCACACAGCTCTTACTAGCTGGCCTTCACTCACCCCTAGACTTTAATCCATTCTGGGTCACGACACCAACGTAGACCAAGTGGGATTTGAACTGGCACGGGAGGCAAGGATGTTAAAGACTAGTCTCTAACTAGAGTCTCCAGTACAACAGCTGAGCCCAATGGAGTGAGGTTTATTAGCTTTTACTATCTGACCTCTGTTATGCAATTTAAAAGGATATGGCTAATATGGTAAAACCATTGTCATTGTTACTGTATGTATCACATGCTTAAAAGTACACAGGACTCCTTCAGAACAAAAACTCTGATATGTGTTTGGCTTAGCAGACCCTCAAACCAAAATGAGGAGCCTTTGATAATAGCGCAGTAAAATAGACTACTGCTAAAAGATGTAAAATATTAATCATAGTTATCTAGTCTACATTCTGATCTCTTGTTGGGTGACAGATCAACTCCATCGCAACTCTTCTACGGTACTTGGTAATACTTTGAAGAGAGCAGTTAGCATCTGTTTTCTGTCTCGGTTGGTCCAGGGCAGTCAAGGATTCGTCATGTCCCTGTGGTTTATCAAAATAAACATTCAGCACCATTATCCGCCGTCTTATCAGGCAGAGAAACAGACCGCTGAGCGACACAGACTGCAGTGCCTTTGAGCGCAGTGCACACTTCACTGTCAGAGCCGCTTACTAAAAACATGGAGCGCGACCAAACCTTCTGGTCTGGAGCGCAGCCGTCAGCCAGTGTGGAGGAGTGGAAGAGGGAGGAGGACGTTTATATATCACAGTCCATTAACAGACCAGTGGACAGGGGAGGAAGGGACACATATTGGGGTCAAAGTTCAGATTTGTGAGGAATGGAGTGTGCTATGTTTGTATGTGTGTGTGGAGTCTAGGAGTGTCGAGTGGGTTTATCCGAGACACATTTTTGTCTGCTTCTAAGTGCTGGCTTGCATGTGAGTGTGCATAAATCACAACGTGACGGCGAGTTAGAAAATGACCCTTTCCAGGGAAGTTTCACTTTGCACAGTGACTCAGCATGGGAACCAGACAAACTGGCCTCACAGAGCCAGACTTGAAATTATCAGCACGGTCCTCTTTGTGGGTTACTTTGGCTAAGTATGGTCTGCTTAGACAAAAGTAGGCCTTGTGAATATCATCTAAAGTTGTTTATACTGTTTTTATGTAATGTTTTTGGTGTACGCTAAACTTTTTAAAAAGCTTTACCATTTTTTCTGCTGTGTTGCCATACAAATCGATCTGTTTGCTACAATAGTTGTGACCACGTTCCTTCTTAATTAAATAAAAAATAAACAGCTTAAAGTCATAAGCTTTAAAAAAAATTAAAAAGTAATTTAGCTTAGGTAGAAAAATCACAAACATCAGCTAAAATGAAATAAAAATAAAGCTGGACAGAAGAAAAAACTTAACAACAATTCAATTAAAAATACTACAGGCATGATTAAATAAATAATTCAGATGCAAATACATTTAAATAAATCATTTATAATGCTGACATTGCGCAGCAGTGGAATGCCAAATCTTTCCACTTTGACTTTGGTAAGTTGCGTGATCGCATGGCAATTCTTCATTTGTAAGTTACTTTGGATAAAAGTGGATAAAAAAAAAAACAATAAATGTAAATGAAATGCAAATTTTGAGAAGCTCTTGCAATTTTCTTTGCAATTTGCATCAGATAATAAGAGAAAGATGCGAGGATGTGCCATTTTGGTGTGCTACATAATGTCACATTGTTGCTATTAATGTTTATCAGTTTCATTAACTTGCTAGAAATGCTTCTTCTGTGTTCAGAGCAGATCACGATTGCTCAATAAGTATTCTTCTGAGTAAGCGCACACACACTGCAGCATGGATGTTGTTTCAGCTGTGAAGCTTAGACATGCTGTTCATCAATAAAACTAAAACACATAGTAAAACCAGCTACCCAGCATGTTCTTTTCTATAGTTAAGAAGCCTGGTGGGAATGCCACAGCATTGCATTTTGAGCAGAGGTGATCCTAGGCTCTCCAGGGCCCTACTCAAAGATGACGCCAGTGTGGAAGAGCAATGTGGAAGAGCTCTTGTAAATTGAGGGGCCCTACACACCTTTTGTAGTTCACGTATAGGGCGGATCGGTACTGATATTGATAACCATAATCCAAAACATTCTTTTTCCAGCAAGGGATGCAACTTGTGTTATGTGTAAAATGGAATCTCTTCAACGCGTTTGCTGCAAACAGATTTCACAATCTCAAGTTTGAAAAGCATTACGATAACTCGAAAAGGTCAGGGCTGCACGATATTGGAAAAATCTGACATTGCGCTATTTTGTTTTTCTGCTATATATATTGCGATATTTCATCAGATGGCTTGAATAGCTCTATTTGGGGAAAAAATCATTAATTTAGACTAAATCTCTATGAATCATGTATAAAAAATAATGAGCAACTTGCAAGCAAGAATAGCTACAATAGAGAAAAAAGTCAAATAAACAGTGCTTTATGGTTTTTTGGAAAGTCAAGCAGTATTCAGGTACAGAAATTGAATAATGAAATGTAATATAATACTGTAAAGTCTTCATTGTTTTAATAATTCAGTCAAATTATTCTTTATTAAAGTTACAAATGTTGTAAGTGGGTGTCATAGTGGCTCAGTGGTAAGCACTGTCGCCTCACAGCAAGAAGGTCACTGGTTCGAATGGAGTGCATTTCTCTGTGGCATTTCTCCCCGTTTTCACGTGGGTTTCCTCTGGGTGCTCAGGTTTCCCCCACAGTCCAAAGACATGCAGTATAAGGGAATTGAATTAACTAAATTGGCCGTAGTATGAGTGTGTGTGAATGAGAGTGTATATGGGTGTTTTCCAGTACTGGGTTGCGGCTGCGAGGGCATCTGCTGTGTAAAACATACGCCGGAATAGTTGGCGATTCATTCCGCTGAGACTAAGTTGAAGGAAAATGAATCAATGAGTTATATTGTGCCCGAATGCTTTACACTTTCTTGAAATGCCAGTAAAACACATGCAAATGATAAAGTTTCACTCTGTTATGGTTATATTTTGCAATGACTCCAAAAATGTCTTGTATTGTGTATGTTTTGTCCTGCGATGTGACCATTGCAGACACACATTGTGATATCGATGCTGTACAATATATTGTGCAGCCCTACCCTAAGTGAAAATACATCTGTTTCAGTACAATGCACTAGGCTACAAAAACGTATCAAATGCATTTTCATACACCTCTGAAAGTGGTTGTAAGTAGATAAGATCAAAACAATTTAAACAATGCTAAACTTATATTATTGAGCCTGTTGCAGCCATGGTACGGCAGCAAATGTGTTCATTGATCATTTATTGAGAATAGTTCCTATTCATAATATGAATCTAGCAGCTTTTCATTTTCCGTCAGTCTTAGTACACGATGGAACTACATGAGAGTAAAGCTTTAAAACAGAAAATTATTAAAAGTTTTTTTGTTTTTTGTGGGGGAGAGATGCTAACCATCTAATCCAAATCAATGATTTATGCTAAGCTAAGCTAAAAGTGCTCCCACCGGACCCCAAGTTTGGCTGAGTGGATTCTAAAAATAGTAAAACATAACTGTTTAACTATAGGGGAATTGTAAAATGAGCCTATTTCCAAAAAAAAGTGCAGTGTTCCTTTAAGTAGCATCAAAATCTGCGCTATCTATAGATAGACAGCGGGTTTCAGTAGCCAACCCTAGTTATACTTAACACATTCTCCCACCAACACATTTGTGAGAGCAACAGTTTCTACAGGTCAAAAGAGCTCTTCTCCTGTTCCCTGATCAGTTTAGCTGTTTGTCCTGGAGCGGTGGCAAGGCTACAGTAACTGCTCCGAGGAGGAAACCCATCTGTGCTCGCGTGGCCTTTCATTAGCTTGGGCTCTGTGTAAAGCTCCTGCCAGTGATTGTTCTCCTCCTCAGAGCCCGCGTGCCCTTTGTTTGAAAAGCTGTCATAAATCAGCCTCTCTGGCCCTCATTTTTTAGCTTAGAGTAGCTTATGGCCTGGTGTTTTCAGTGCTGATGAATGGCCGTTGTTTAGACGAGTGTCCTCCAGGCGTTAGTGTTCAGATATCCTCTGGAAAGCTCCATCACATGATCAGACGTGGATTAGCCGGTTTCATGGAGATTTGGATTGTGCACTCCAGTGTTCCTCAGAAAATGAACAATAACATCACAATAGTAGCATTCAACTGAAGTTCTTTCTCCGCAGCTGTGACATATATATCAGTAAGTCTGGCCACACACATGAAGATTTTACGCCCCGGTTTTGGGTTTGATTTGCACAACAAATTATTGGCCTGCACTGAAAAAAATTATTTATTGGATTTACAAAATTTTTTAAAGGTAAGTGGTTCCAAACCATTTATATGGGCTGAATTTAAACAAACAAATTAAGTTGAACATTACTAAAAATCCAATGAATCATTATTTTCAGTGTGCACATCTGACCTATTGCCCGCAAAATTGTGTGATGTCATTATTTAGAGGCTATTTGCACTAAGTGAGATAGATAGTGAAAATAGCTCAGAGATGCTATTTAGACTAAGTGAAAAATATTAAGACTTCATCTTGTAATGCTTTTTATTTGACATTGTAGTATTTTTGTATTTTATTTTTTATTTTATGAAATAGTTACTATTATTATTTTACATTTATAAACATTAATACATTATATTTACTATTTACATTTATTATTTTTTTATTTAAAAAATAGTATTTATTTGTTGAATTGTTAATATCTTATTATTTTGTTAATGAATTGTTAATATTTTATTGTTTTAGCATTTATTTTAAGATATTTTAAGATATATTATTTGATATTATGCTGAGTGACAATTTTCTTTTATGATGTAATATGAAGTATTATTTATTCTCACAAATGTTATTTTAAATATTAAAATCTGTGTGAAATCTAAATGTACAATTTTTCTAGCGCACATTGTTATACTTAAGGTGACCCATTAATCATTCATTTATTCATTCATTTTCTTTTCGGCTTAGTCCCTTTTTTAATCTGGGGTTGCCACAGCGGAATGAACCGCCAACTTATCCAGCATATGTTTTACGCAGCGAATGCCCTTCCAGCCGCAACCCATCACTGGGAAACATCCATACACACTCATTCACACACATACACTATGGCCAATTTAGCTTAATCGATTTACCTATATAGCGCATGTCTTTGGACTTGTGGGGGAAACCGGAGCACCCGGAGGAAACCCAAGCGAACACGTGGGAACATGCAAACTCCACACAGAAATGTCAACTGACCCAGCCGAGGCTCAAATCAGCGACCTTCTTGCTGTGAGGCGATCGTGCTACCCACTGCGCCACCGCATCGCCTGACCCATTAATCCTGTCAAGTTTGTTCTGGTCATCTTAAATCAAAATCGAATAATTTGCGTCAGGTTTTAGGTTGACACAGACTTTCATGTAGACTCTTTACTTGCATTTAATGTTTTCATTGTACATCAGATCCTTTGTAAATTTGCTGTGGACAACAAAATAGGACGTCTCATTTTTACCATGAAATGCTTGCTTCTGTGTTGTTGCAGATTTAGCACATATTTGCACTTTTAATTCAGCAGTCCTGAGCCTTTTGTGGGCATCTTGCCCATCTCCGCTCCAGAGTATAACCTACATACCTGACAAATCAGACATTCCTAAATCACAGGATCTTATTAACAAGCTTACAGATTTACATAAGGTTGTTTTGGTGTTTTACAAGCAGCAAGAATGTGGTTGAGTAACATTGACTAGAGTCTGATCATCTGCATAGAGACTTACAGTCATGGTCATAATGATTGGCATCCTTGGTTAATGTGAGCAAAGAATAATGTGGTCAAATTATTATTAATATCCATTATTCATATATCACACAATGAGTAAAAGCAGTTGTGATATTCAGCAATGAGAGTGCAGTTTTGATATGCACACAATAAGAAAGTGGCTGTAAGAACAGTACCAGTTCCACTATTAGGCCAATTGAGTCAAATGGAGATGCTATAAATCAGTCTCCCGACCTGACTCCCTATGGAAAATGAGGAAAGAGCAGCAACATAGAGCAGATAACTTGAAGGAATCTGTAAGGGAAAAATTGCTCTGTAATCTGGTTCCGAGTTTCCTTCAACAGTCATAATAACAGAAGATTTAGAGCTGTTATCTAGGTTACAAAAAGTAGTGAATAAATGTGTGCTGATAAATTTGACCAACATTTATTGTCAAAAAACTATTCATTTCAGATGAGTTTTCCCCTATTTTCAATTCCTTTATTTAGAAGCTTTTCTTAAATGAAATGCTTCTCTGCTCATATATACAAAGGGTGCTAATAATTTTGACCAACATTCATTGCAAACAAACCTTAATTTTCATATGAGATTTCCCCCTATATTCACCTTATTTAAATACTAAAATATTTTTAAATGAAACATAAAAAGGATAAAAAAATAGAATTTTGCTAATATTTACCATGGGTGCAAATTCTTTTGACCAACATTTATTGGTGAAAAACTTTCATTTCATATTGAGGTTTACCATTTTTCATATTTATATATTTTTCACCAAGTTTGCCAATACCTTTAACCAACATACATTTATTGATGAAAACTCTGTTGCATTCAAATGCGATTTCTCCTATTTTCAGTTCTTTTATTTCAATACGTTTTTAAATGAAAGATGAAAAGCAACACAAATGTATTTTCACAGCCATATTTACCAAGGATGCCAATATTTTTGAGCATGTACAGTCCGTATGTGTATGTAGACACCTTTCCAGACGTAAGATGTGTTTGATTTCTCCAGGCCCCATAGACGTGTGTGAACAGAGAAAGTCCCTCTCCTCCTTTTTGTCTCTTGTCTTTTACAAATCCCCCAATCTTATCTTTCAATCCCCCTCTTTCTGTTGTTATTTTTTGGGTCGGGTTCTCCTTGTCTCTGGCAGCAGGGTCTGCATGGAGGTATCGATCAGCTTCTCTGCGGATTGGAGATCAGACTCGGCTTACAGTGCCTTTAATGGCCTGTTTAGCAGCTCCTGCCAAACAGAGGAGAGAGACAGAGGCTGCCAGAGCTCACACACACACACGCACACACACACACAGACGTTTGTGGTAGCCTTCTCTGGGTGAATCTCACCAAGAAGTGCCCATTACAACCCAAAATTTTACTATCATTTATTTTAGATTGTACTTAATTTATAATTTAAATGTAATAAAAATAGCTATTATTTTGTTTTAATTGGTTTTATTTTTAATTTAGTTTAATGTTTATGTTAGACTGTATTGTTTTATTTCATATATATTGATTGCACTTTATTTATTTACATTTTATGTAAATAAATTAGTCAATTTTATATTTTATTTGATATATTAATTTTTTATGTAAATTGACAAAATCAATTTACATACTTTTATTTGATAATATATTTTATATATTAAATTTTATAAATGCATTTATATAAATATTTCATAAATATATTAGTGATTTTATATTTAAATGTTATATTTCTTTATTTATTACATTTTATATACAAAATGATATCATCATATTTACATATTAAATATATTATATTTATATTACGACAATATATAATAATGTTTATATGTATTATATATTTTTATGTTATTTTTTATTTGACTTTTTTATATTTCATTTATTGTCATAAATATTTATTTTGTTTTTATTTTTTATATATGTAATATAGTTAAATATTTTAAATAGTATTTTAATAGTGTAATTCAATTTGTTTGGTTTAACCTTTATTCAATATTTTATTATATTGAATGTTTTATTTATTATTTTATTTATATTATATTAATATTTTATTTATTTAATATTTTATTAAATATTATTTTATTTATTGTTTTATTTTTTTATCATAAAAAAGTAAATTTAAATTTTCTATTCATTTTGAAGCCATTTCTCATCGTTTTTCTGAGACTCACCTGTTTGCACATGTTATTTATTAAGCAAGGCTGCACGGTGGCGCAGTGGGTAGCACGGTCGCCTCACAGCAAGAAGGTCGCTGGTTTGAGCCTCGGCTGGGTCAGTTGGCATTTCTGTGTGGAGTTTGCATGTTCTCCCTGTGTTTGTGTGGGTTTCCTCCGGGTGCTCCGGTTTCCACCACAGTCCAAAGACATGCGGTATAGGTGAATTGGGTAAGCTAAATTGTCCGTAGTGGATGTGTGTGAATGAGTGTGTGTGGATGTTTCCCAGTTATGGGTTGCAGCTGGAAGGGCATCCGCTGCGTAAAACATATGCTGGATAAGTTAGTGGTTCATTCCGCTGTGGCGACCCCAGATAAATAAAGCGACTAAGCCGAAAAGAAAATGAATGAATGAATGAATTTATTAAGCCAGTCAAACAAGTCTGACAGAAGAATATTTGATTCTTTAAGTAAAATCCACTTAAAGCTGAGTTTAACAGCAGTTTAACTCGGTTAGCATCGAGTCTGCAGAGTGCTGTGTTTGAGCGGATGTGTGTGTGTGTGTGTGTGTGTGTGTGTGTGTGTGTGTGTGTGTGTGTGTGTGTGTGTGTAGGTGTGTTCTGGAGCTGCTCTTCATACTTCAGTGTTTATGAGCTCCTGATTGAAATGATGATGATGACGACGATGATGATGATGAGCTGTTATGTGTGTTAAATGACAGACCAGGGTCACTACAGTTTCCCATGATGCTGTTTCCTTCCTTCAGTTGAGCTGCACTGGAAATGGCGCTGTTGACTAGAACAGCGGTGGACATTTGTCTATTTTTGTTCAGTGTTTTATTGATACAGTGAATTGTTCATGTATTTCCTCATGCTGTACAACACACACATGATGCACACACGCGTATGTGCACACCGTTTTAAAATAGGAATGTGAAATGATAAAATTGCTGCCATTGTAGTATTTATTATTATAAAACAATTATAGACATTTAGGAAAACATTTGATCTTTTATGCTTACTTCATGTTTTGTATAATATGAAATAAAACAAATATTTTCTTGAACTATTGATTATTGGCTATATTAAACTATTGATATTACAGAGACACGCTCACAGATTTTTGTGTAATTATTATCGTGTAGTTCATGTTTGTGAAATTATCTTTTATCTTTATTTAAAATATTTATTTAAACATTATTTAAGTTTTTACATAATAGAATCAGAATTATATTAGAATATCATTTTAGTATAATTAGAAGATACATTAAAATAATGTGTAATGTGAAAGGTTATTTTATTTATCTGTATAGTTTTGTTAATTTATTACAGTATTTTATTATACCATTATATTATATTTTTATATAAATATAATATAATAGTTTAAAAATATGAACATAAAAAGCAAAAATGATTCATTCATTTTCATTTCGGCTTAGTCCCTTTATTAATCTGGGGTCACCACAGCGGAATGAACCGCCAACTTATCCAGCATATGTTTTACGCAGCGGATGCCCTTCCAGCTGCAACTCATCACTGGAAAACATCCATACACACTCATTCACACACATACACTACGGACAATTTTAGTCTACCCAATTCACCTATACCGCATGTCTTTGGACTTGTGGGGGAAACCGGAGCACCCGGAGGAAACCCACGCCAACACGGGGAGAACATGCAAACTCCACACAGAAATGCCAACTGACCCAGCCGAGGCTCGAACCAGCGACTTTCTTGCTGTGAGGCGATCGTGCTATCCACTGCTGATATTTAAATGATATTTAAAAATGTAAATTTAAGAGAGCATTTGGAAAGTTTCCCTTTCTCTGGATTTGTAGTTGATTGTTGTGTGTTTGAGTAAAACAAACTATGAATGACTTTTCTTCTCAATTTAAAATAGAAATGTTGCACTTTGTAGCATTTTTAAAATATAAAATGACAAAATACGATCCATGTCAGACATTTATATCAATGTTTTTAACTTCAGAAGAGCTAAGAAATCATATATAGCATGCATATATACAGTCGTGGCCAAAAGTTTTGAGAATGACACAAATATTAGTTTTACCAAAGTTTGCTGCTAATCTGCTTTCAGATCTTTGTTTCAGTTGTTTCTGTGATGTACTGAAATATAATTACAAGCACTTCATACATTTCAAAGGCTTTTATCCACAATTACATGACATTTATGCAAAGAGTCAGTATTTGCACTGTTGGCCCTTCTTTTTTAGGACCTCTGCAATTCGACTGGGCATGCTCTCAATCAACTTCTGGGCCAAATCCTGACTGATAGCAACCCATTCTTTCATAATAACTTCTTGGAGTTTGTTAGAATTAGTGGGTTATTGTTTGTCCACCCGCCTCTTGAGGATTGACCACAAGTTCTCAATGGGATTAAGATCAGGGGAGTTTCCAGGCCATGGACCCAAAATTTCAACGTTTTAGTCCCTGAGCCACTTAGATATCACTTTTGCCTTATGGCAAATACATTATTCTCAAAAGCATCACCCTCCTTTTAACATGTCACGTCTGCCATTGTAACCCAATCAGCCTGACATAATGATCTTCAGCCTTGTGCTGGTCAACATTCTCACCTGAGTTAACAAGACGATTACTGAAATGATCTCAGCAGGTCCTTTAATGACAGCAATGAAATGCAGTGGAAAGTTTTTTCAGGATAAGTAAATTTTCATGGCAAAGAAGGACTATGCAATTCATCTGATCACTCTTCATAACATTCTGGAGTATATGGAAATGGTTATTATAAAAACTTAAGCAGCAACTTTTCCAATTTCCAATATTTATGTAATTCTCAAAACTTTTGGCCACGACTGTACACTACGTCAGTAATACTTTCGAGTAAAGTTTTAATAAAGCACTTTTTTGAAATAGTTAAAAGCTTTACTTTGATCCAGTCTTATTAACTCAAGGACTCAGGACTCCATTATCTACTTCAGTTTTTTGCAGATTATCTGCTCCTGTAAGTCTTTAAGATTTTTGTTTCTCACTTCTGACCTGTCTTCTAAAATATGTTAATATATATTTTCAGATATATATATCCTTGTATATATTTGAAATTTTTTGATAACTGATTGTGCATCATTAACTTGAGTGTTCAAGCAGTGTTTGTGTGTGTTTGTTTTGGCTTGTGAATCTGATATTCACTGCAAGGTCAGTGATCAGCCGTATAGAAGCAGAGGCTCATGGGTAAATCTCAATGTGAGAGTGTTCATAACTGTTAGAGAGTGATAGATGGCCGTTTCTCCTCTGTTTTTACACTGCTAAAGTTGGCAGGCTCTCCTACAGAAATGTTTATGGCTTGTATTATTGATGGACGTGTACTGTACGGCTGATCAGCTGTTTGCTGTAATCTCACTAAATCATAAGTTTCTCCATAAAACATGACACTGAGTAAATCGAGCAAATAATGAACTAATATTTATCCCAGCTGACTTCATTTAAATATGGGCTAATTTGAGTTAAAATCTGTGTAAAGTTACTGTTACTTTTTTGGTTGCTGACATTTTTAAAAGGATTTTAGACGGGGTATTGAGAATCTCTTTATCACTTCATAACAATAAAAAAAGGTTTTCTCAATTTTGTGTAGAAAAATGAACATATATTGTAGGAATAAATGCTCCTGTAAGAACCTTCAGGGGCCCACACAATGCAGGGGTCCACACAATTCATTCATGTTGTCCCAAACACAAATCGATTAGGTTTACTTAACAAATTATGTGGATTGAACATAAAACAATTAAGTTGTCCCCAAAAAAATCAAGATTTGTGTTAAGCTCATTTCAAATAAGTAGTTTGAACGAGCAGCAAAATAATATTTTTTTTTGTATAGATATAGATATTTTAGTATAGATATAGTTATCTATAACATTCATTCATTTATTCATTTTCTTTTCGGCTTAGTCCCTTTATTAATCTGGGGTCGCCACAGCGGAATGAACCGACAACTTATCCAGCATATGTTTTACACAGCGGATGCCCTTCCAGCTGCAACCCATCACTGGGAAACATCCACACACACTCATTCACACACATACACTATGGCCAATTTAGCTTACCCAATTCACCTGTACCGCTTTTCTTTGGACTTGTGGGGGAAACCGGAGCACCCGGAGGAAACCCACACCAACACGGGGAGAACATGCAAACTCCACATAGAAATGCCAACTGACCCAGCCTAGGCTCGAACCAGCGACCTTCTTGCTGTGAGGCAAGAGCGCTACCCACTGCGCCACCGTGGTGCCCCGTTATCTATAACAGATATTTATAATTTTTAGTATATGAATAAAAGTCGAAGTAAAGAGCAAGAGAGTAAAAAAAAACACTTTATGAGAATCCGAAAATTTCAACATTGATGTGTGTTAAAAAACCTACCTGTGGTGATTTGCTTTAATTCTAATCCTCTGAGCTGTGAGAATTGAATATGCACGTTTATATAAATTACATTGATGCATCTATTTAAAACAAACATTTTAGTGCACCTTTATTATCTATAGTGTGGGTTTTTCCTCCTTCCTTATAAAGCACAGAAGTTTAATTTCTAAAGCCATTTGAAACAAATCAGGCATTCATAAACACTCACAGACTCAATCTGAATCGATAAATCTCTCTGAAACCTGTGAGTAAACCCGTTGCTTTTAAAGCAATTAGTTGACTTTACTTTAAGACTTTGCAAACCCATTGCCTTAAAATGATCAAGTAAATGAACTATGTGCATGATTATACCATGTATGTCCACTCAACAGTTCCAAGTTAAATTGTTTTACTCACTTTTTTAAAGTAAAGTAACTAATCGCTTTTTTCACTGTGTCATTTATCCTCTTTACACTTCGTCATGTATTCAGCAAGTTTATTTGTCAAATCTTTTCCAACGTTGTTGTCTTTTTTGCTTATTTCTTTATCTGGAAATGTTCATGTTTGTACTTGTTGCGTTTGTACTGATTGGGGTTATTATGGTTTACTAAAATGACACAACAAAGATAATTTTTTGTTGCTCAAAATAAATATTAACTGAGATGAAATAAACAGGCATGAGGTTAACTAACACTAAAACCATAAATGTAAAGTGTTTTGCTAACCTGAAATAAGGACAGTAAATTATCATTTGTATATACTACAAGTTAGTAGCAGAATTAAATTAAATTAAATTTAAATTAAATTAAATTAAATTCATTCATTTTCATTTCGGCTTAGTCCCTTTATTAATTTGGGTTCGCCACAGCGGAATGAACCGCCAACTTATCCAGCATATGTTTTACGCAGCGGATCCCCTTCCAGCTGCAACCCATCTCTGGGAAACATCCATACACACCTATTCACACTCATACACTACGGACAATTTAGCTTACCCAAATCACCTGTACCTTTGGACTTGTGGGGGAAACAGGAGCACCCGGAGGAAACCCACGCCAACATGGGGAGAACATGCAAACTCCACACAGAAACGCCAACTCACCCAGCCGAGGCTCGAACCAGCGACCTTCTTGCTGTGAGGCGAATGTGCTATCCACTGCGCCACCGTGAGGCCTAAATTAAATTAAATTAAATTAAATTAAATTAAATTAAGTTAAATTAAATTCATTTTCTTTTCGGCTTAGTCTCTTTATTAATCAGGGGTCGCCACAGCGAAATGAACCGCTTAAATTAAACTAAATTTAATTAAATTTAATTACATTTAATTTAATTAAAAATAAAAGGGAATATGTATATTTATGAGATTTTATAAAACAAATGACACAAAAACAGCAACAAAATATTACTTAAGCAGTGACTGCAGTTGAAATAGCAGTGTAAATTGCTTAGAAAAAAATAATAAAAAATACATAAAATAAAAAAAATACATATCTTTTTAAGTAGTTGGTATGTATAATATTCAAGTAATTTACCTTAAAACTACAACTTTAAAGGTAAAAAAAACAATTCTATTATTATCTTGAAAATAAAAATGTTATTTATTTAATTGTTCCTAAATCAAGCCTCTATTAAAAACATCTATTCAATTTCTACAATGATTAAATCTAGCATCAGCTCATAGACCGGATGGTGTTACATAACTTTGTAGCGGCAAAATGAATCACAGCATGTTCCACAAGAGAGACCTGAGATGAAAAATATCCAGCAATCATTTTACAAACTCTAGTGTATTTTGACACTCATATGTCACAGTGTGAAAGGTTGAACATCCAGAATCCAGAAAGAGATGTTCAGACAGAGTCATGACTGAAACTGTCTGATTGGTCACGCTGGAGCTGAAGGTCACATTGAGGATGTTGCACATTTAAACAAACGTAGAATATACTCATCTGATTATTCTGTGCATGGAAAATCTGCCAACTGTGCACAATATACTAGAAATACTGTATATAGTCATGCTGAAATAGTAGGATTAGCATGCTAGTATGCAGTTCTCTCTGTCTTGTGAGGTTAACAGCAGTGTTCGCACAGTTTCAGTGCTTTGTTTAGGGGTGTTGTGTATGTTGTGTCTGTGTTTTGAAGTTATGATGATTTTCTCTGTCCTGTTATGGCTTGTTGATCTATATGGATAATTTTGCTGTCTTTCTGAGTGAATATGCTATATATTTATAAATATTGGCTTTGAGGCCTACACATACTAAAAATAATTTTCATAACTGCTGACTACCAAGCATAGATCACTAGTGCAAATATCATATTATTTATTGCATATACTGTATATTTTAGCATCTGGCACAGACTGTACTAAGGCATGTATTTATAATAATTATTATTAATTATATACATTATATATTATTGTATTATTGTGTGTGTGTGTGTGTGTGTGTGTGTGTGTGTGTGTGTGTGTGTGTGTGTGTGTGTGTGTGTGTGTGTGTGTGTGTGTGTGTGTGTGTGTGTTGCGTGTGTTTTAATGGTTGTGTTTGCATTAGATTTAATCTAAATGTTTTAATTTTAGCATATTTTATAACCATAACATAAAAAAATAAATAATAAAATAATTTTAATGTTTGGTGTATTTTATTTTATTTTCATTCATTCATTTTCATTTCGGCTTAGTCCCTTTATTAATCTGGGGTCACCACAGCGGAATGAACCACCAACTTATCCAGCATATGTTTTACGCAGCGGATGCCCTTCCAGCTGCAACCCATCACTGGGAAACATCCATACACTCACTCATTCACACACATACACTACGGACAATTTAGCTTACCCAATTCACCTATACCGCATGTCTTTGGACTTGTGGGGGAAACCGGAGCACCCGGAGGAAACCCACGCCAACACGGGGAGAACATGCAAACTCCACACAGAAATGCCAACTGACCCAGCCGAGGCTCGAACCAGCGACCTTCTTGCTGTGAGGCGAGAGCGCTACCCACTGCGCCACCGTGCTGCCCTTATTTTATTTTATTTTATTTTATTTTATGTTATACTTGAATCTAGTGTCGCATCATGTCCAGAAAAATGTCCATAACTTTTAGTCCGACTATACAAGACTATCAGTGACTTTATGAAACAATTGCCTGAATTTGCTGTGTTTTATCCAGACGTGAGCAGCAGAAGAGGAATGACTCTTTTTAAACATTGTGAAATATTCATGGCCCTCAGAGCACAATGAAAAATGAAGACTATTTCATTTTTTACTGTTCTTCTTTTTTTTCAGCCCCATTAATTTTAAGCCCATCGAAGGGCAATTTCACAGAAGTTTAGTGGCAAACTGAACAAGAAAATCTACATGCGAAGAGACAAACAAAGCTCAGAGTGTGATTTATTCTGTTTTCAGCACACAAACAACAGCACTGAGAGAACGAAAAGCTCTGTCTCTGTCTGTCTGACTCTCTCCATCTTACATCACTTTACTTTACATGTGGCGACCACAAAACACTTCCAGATTTGCACAACATATAAAAAGTAAAGACAAATATTCTTAAAGTCAAAGATTTAAGTGTTTTAGGGAAGCACTGTCTATTCTGTAGATACTGTTATCGGATATCGTAATAATGCTAATATTAGCTAAAGTTGCCACTATATATTGCTGATTTAGATTTTATTTAACTATGCATGGTCATTTTCTGAAGTTTTACATTTAGATTACTATAATACTGAAAAAACAAATTGTAGCCGTTAATATATATCTTATTTAGACAACGTATTAAACAATTTTAATGTTAGTGCATCCACCTGAAATCTGCCCCCTTTATCATTATAAACAGTTTATATGTAATATCATTATGTGATTTATTTTTATTTTTTTTTGTTAAGTAATTAATAAAATTTCTTAAAATCTTCCTTGCACTTACAAAGTTCCATTAAAATGCGCTCTCTATATGGATGATTATGTGTTTAGTTGCATTTTATTATGTGAACTTAGCTTTTTTTATTTTCCCCTGCGGTTCAAGCAGACCTTCAGGCTGTTTCTGGGTCGTGACCCTCCAGCGAGCTGTGTTTTTCTCTTTGTGTGTGGTTCAGAGGAAGGCAACCTATGCTGACTCAGCAGCCCGAGCTCTGATCCCTGAAATAGGGCACAGCTGGAAGTACAGGGCGAGAGAGAGCGTGTCTGTAAAAGCAGAGGCTCTGAAAGAGAGAGAGAGAGAGAGAGAGAGAGAGTCTTCCCTCACAGGACTCAGGATGATTTAGCTGGGAGATCCTCTGTCAGACTAGAGCTCAGACACACACGGTCTGCTCTGGGCCAAACCTGCTCCTGTCTGAGACCAATCGCTGCTGACACACCATATCTTCACAAGTGTTGAACTTATATGTACAGTGCTCAGCATAAATACATAAATACATAAGTACACCCCTCACATATTAATACTTTATAGGACACTTTACAATAATATATTTGTGTGTACATTAGATAAAATTTAATCTAATATAAGTAAAAATGCTGGGTTAAATTAACCCAATTCTGGGTGTAATAGGGACTAACCCAACTGCTGGGTTAATTTTCTAAAATTAAATGAATAAGGCTAAATTTAACACAATGTTAGTCCATATTTTACCCAATTTGGGTATAAATAACCCAGCATTTCTTAGAGAGTATCTTAAGATCATAATACAAAAATAAATACACACAAATTAACATGGGAAACAGGAAAACATGGGAAATATGGGAAACAGGAATAATCAAGAGAAACGTAAAAAATGTAAATTTGTTAAAATTTTGAAGCTTGAATTTAAATGTATTAACGTTCTATTCCTTTACCAGTGCTGTGTTGCAGCTGGAAGGGCATCCGCTGCGTAAAACATATGCTGGATAAGTTGGCGGTTCATTCTACTGTGGCGACCCCTTATTAATAAAGGGATTAATCTGAAAAGAAAATAAATGGATGAACTTTCTATTCTGTGCGACACTGTGGTGCAGTGGGTAGTGCTATCGCCTCACAGCAAGATGGTCGTTGGTTAGTTTCGCTGGTTTGCTGAGTCAGGTGGCATTTCTGTGTGGAGTTTGCATATTCTCCCCATGTTCACGTTGGTTTTCGTCTGGGTGCTCCGGTTTCCCCCACAGTCCAAAGACATGTGCTGTAGGTGACTTGGGTAAGCTAAAATGGTCCATAGTGTATGTGTGTATGTCCTGGTCCTCCAGATTGGGGGTTGAGCGTTGGGCTAATAACTCGCCTCATAAAAACTAGATGTTACGAAACACCAATATGGTGCGGCAAAATATCAACTTAGATATGGCCCTGGGAGTAAGTAACTTTTTATTCCGAAAGATATTACTGTAGGTGACCAAACTCTTATTTTAATAAACATATCTTTAATAAAACTGTTTTATTTAAGTGCACCAAAAATTATAGGCTGATTCGTTATCAGCAAAGTGTTGTTTAAGAAAAATTATTCACACAGTATATTGATTTCTAAAACTACTTACTATTGTTTATTAAATAATATGCAACATAATAACATCTTTCAATCATCCTAATTTGATGACTTTTTTTAATAATATTGATGTATTTGATTCATTACTTGACGAATCATAAAATTATTTTGACATATTTTAATTGACATATATTTACATGTACTATACTCACGCTTTTTCCATCTCTCTGTCAGTGTAGCTGCATTTACCATCCGGTTCATTACACAGTGCTGCACCCACACACATTTATGGTGTGTGTGTGTGTGTGTGTGTGTGTGCTTAATGTTTAATGTACAGACATATTCTGCAGTGTTGAATTGAACTCTTGAACTGTACTGAACTCTTGTGCTACATGCGGTTAACAGCCTATATAGCTCGCCTTTGTTGGCGCAAGTAGCACAGGACACAAAAAGACCCAGAAAATATGCAAATGATTGACCTTGGTCTTGTAACAGTTGTTCTCCTCGTTGTTAATGTGGACATATAAGACACTTTCATGACATTTTATTCAAATAAATATATGTTTCTCCACATAGCCTGTAATAAGTCCATGTATAATGTTAAAGTGCGATTACTTATGTATGTTCATAGAGGAAATCCAGCATATCAAAAGGAATCCAAAAGATTAAGAATTGTGTGTGAGGGTGAAAGATTTTCCAATGCAGATATCGCTACAGGTTACAGTTTGTCTTCTACATTCACCCCAATGTCCAACAGAAAACTACTTCTATGCGAGATGTCTGATATTCATACATCACCACATTACTGACAATAAACAATGGATCATTTTGGCTAGAAATTTTTGCTGAAATTTTGCCAATGCATCTGCAGTTTTAGTTGAGATTTTATGTGCCAAAAACATTTTCCTCTCTTTATGTGAGCCTATAAAAATTGCACCTTTAACACTTTTTTATGTGTTCTTTTAGGATTAGCTTTTGATGTATTTGAAGTAAAAACGAGCTCTGTTGTGAAAATAAAGTCTTGTATATTTAATGCTCATTTTCGCATTAAAGTTAACTTTGTCCCTCGCTGAGTTTTGTTTTTTTGGTGTTGAACTTAAACTGCTGCTTTATCAGGACTGAAAGAGAAAATTAGCATATGTAACAAGTAAACAAGTAGTGATTAATAGCACCCTTTGTGGCAACGTTGAGCATAGCCTGTGAATTAAAAGATTTTTCGCTACTGTATATTTATACTGTATATGTAAATGAGCTATGCAATGATTGGTTAATGCCTTAGAATGTTAAATTATAAGTGTGGTTTATTTATAAACTAATTTTGAGAGGAGCGCGTGCATATGATTGAACACAGCTGGTCCAGCATTAGCTAATACACGATCCACCAATCAGTCAATTCCAAGCACACCATAAATAACCAGATATTCTTACCTCAGTATCTTCGTTTTGAAGAAGCAGCACGCTACATCCAGCAAGCTACATCCAGTAAAGCTACATCCAACAAGCTAAATTCTCCTACGAACATCCTAGCCACTAACATGAACAACAACAACAACAACAACAGCAGCAGCAACAACAATAATAACACCAACGTTAACCACCCACACAACAACCCGCAGGAACACCCCGCTCTCACCAGCTAGCCCCTCGAAGATCCCTACCAGAGCCTGAGGCCTCATCAAGAGGCCGTAGAATTACCCACTCCACATCGGCTCGACTACAACACCCCGGATCCCCTTCTCCTTCCACTTCAAGACAGCAAAACACTTCACCTACCTCATCATACACTTCAGCCACCTCCGTAGTCCACCCGTCAAAAAGGATCACAGTCAAAAAACTCTGTAAACTTCTCTCAGACCTCGGCATCCACGCTCCTCGCACTCTCAGTAAACCAGAACTTCTAAAACTCTATTCCAACGCCACATCGGACTCCCATCATTCACTCACACCACTGGCAAGAACCACCAACAAGGAATCCAGCTCCTGCTACACTCCATACCCAGAATCTTCACGTTCACAGCCATCGAAGGGAAAAAAAAGAAAGACAAACAATACCACGCCCCCAGACGCACTCCCGCAAGATCACACCCCCAGGACTCCCGGTCTCCCCAAGCTACGTCACACAACACACTCCAAAGAGACTTAAACTAGGACATTACCACTTCTCAACACCGCACAATTCACAGATCCCCTTCAGACACCATTTCCAATTCCCAAACCACCCTCCTTATCAAATGTATGCAAAAATCTCACCCTTCCCCCTCTGATTCCAGACTTCCCATTGCACTTAACACTCTCTCCAAATGCTTACACACCCTACGTAAAGGATACTAGTCTATTCACACAGCTCGCACCCTCAATGCCATATTTACATTAGCCTTTTTTCGTTTCTTCAGATGCACAGAAATAACCATAACATCCAATTTCAACCCCGCCATTCTCCCCACTATTTCAGATCTAACTCTGCAGGATAAAGAAATCCTCTCTTTCTTTATCAAACAAAGCAAAACAGACCAAATTTGAAAAGGGCACTTCATTTACATTTTCAACCTCCCTTCCCCCACACGCTCCTTCCAAACTCTCCTTGCATTCTCTCAACTCAGGAGATCACAAGATCCCAATCCCTCCTCCCCACTGTTTACTGATGAAGTTAACTGTCCAGTAACATGCTTCTGGTTCCAAAATCATCTAAAAAAAATCCTTCGCCTTTCTGGTTTCCCCCCGGAACCATTCTCCAGTCATTCCTTTAGAATTGGAGCAGCCACCACAGCAGCCAACAGCGGGCTTTCCCAAAACCAAATCCAAACCCTTGGTCGCTGGTCTTCCAACGCTTTCAAATCCTACATCCGCCTCAGCCAATACCACCTCAAGGAAGCCCAGATGATCCTCACCAGACGACACCCATCTACCAGCGTTCAAGGGCACAAGCACCACTCTCCCATTTCCTCTTCCTCCCCATCTTTCCAACGTTGAGTTCCTCCCCTACTTTTCTTCACCTTCTAGCGTTGAGTTTCTCAACTACTTGTCTCTTTTCTCAGTGTTGGGATTCCTTCGCTACCTTTTCTCTCCACCTTTTTTCAGCATAGAGTTCCACTGCTACCTTCCCTTCCTTACAGCGTTGAGTTTCTCCGCTAAACTTTGTTCCTTCTAGCGTTGAGTGCTTCCACTACTCTCACCCCCCCTCGTTTTCTCTGATTTATTTTTGCTTCTTCTTTCTATCCTCTGCTCACCCCCCTCACTCCCTTTCACCACAGCTCTTACTCCCCCAGGAGTATCAACGAGCTTCGACTCCTGCAGGAGTCTCGCCCAGAGTTTCACTGACCCCTCCCTTTCCCAACTCTCCCCCCCCCCCCCCCCCCCAGTCCAGTAGTAAAAAACCAAAAACTTTCTCTCTCTTGCTTCCAGCGTTGAGTTTCTTCACACCTCTCTTTTCTATCCCTACTAGCATTGAGTTCCTCCACATGTCCTTTCCTTCCTTCCAGCGTGAGATGCTTCCACTTTTTCCTCCACCCCCCCTCTTTTCCAGTTCTTTTCCCCCTTCATCTCACACTCCCCCCCCCCTTTTCAGCGTCAAGTTCCTCCACTACTTTTTCTTCTTTCAGCGTTGAGTTTCTCCGCTACTTTCCCTTCCTTATAGCGTTGAGTCTCTCCGCTACTCTTTTCTTCCTTGTCCATAGGCCCTCACTCC
>CAIGQW010000596.1:7201772-7216142 GCA_903798125.1 Danio choprae
GAGTCTCTCCGCTACTCTTTTCTTCCTTGTCCATAGGCCCTCACTCCTCACTCTCCTGCAGGAGTTCCCTAGAGCTTCGACTCCCGCAGGAGTCTACACCCACCCTGCCCATTTCACCCCCTCTCCCACAGGAGACCTCACCGTCAAAAAACTTCTCCTTCTTTGCTCCCACAAGAGCCTCTCTTTCCTCCTTTCTAATCCAGCATCTGCTGTCTAAATCCAGCATCTGCTGTCCTGAGCTAAAAAGCATTTTGGGGGGTTCTCGAGATCTACCCAAGCTCAAACTCCCTTCTCACCCTTCTATCAGGAGGGAGCCCCGGGCTCGAGGATCTTTTGAGCTCAGGGCTCTCTCCTGGTACAACATGCCAAATACGCTTTAATGTCAATCATCAGATAAGAGTGAACTCTTAAAATGACTTGTTTTGTGTATGTAGAGGGGCTTAAGGTTGAAAAATAAAATCTCTTATACTTTGTTGTATTTTAGCATTTAAGGTAGTGATGTTCGATACCACAGATTTTATTTCCGATCCAATACTGAGTAAAATTCAGGCTGGTATTGGGGATACCGATCTGATACTGATTTGATTGTGCAAATACACCTTATGTGTCTAATAAATGTAAAAATGTGTATTTCACAAATCATAGCTTCAAACAAAGTTTTTTTTTGTTTTATTTATTTTAAACTTGAAAGTATATTGAGGTAGTGACCTCATTAATAATGTAGCCGAGTTAAGAAAACAAACAAAAAAGAGGATACAATCATTTAAAAAATTGTTTCAAACAAAAAAGAAAATATTAAACAGTAAACAAATCCACACAGCACTGTGGCCTCATAGCATGAAGGTCGCTGGTTCGAGTCCCTGCTGGGTCAGTTGGCATTTCTGTGTGGAGTTTGCATGTTCTCCCCGTGTTCATGTGGGTATACACTGGGTTCTCCAGTTTCCCCCCACAGTAGGGCTGCGCGATTCTGGCTAAAATGAGAATCACGATTTTTTTGCTTAAAATCAAGATCACGATTTTCTCACAATTCTAGATGTAAAATAAAGGTTAATATGAGTTGGCTATTATTATTGTTATTTCTCAAACCTATGGTAAAACAACAATAAATATATTATGCCTGTATGTAGGTCTACTTTTGGTTAAAATGCTAAATATTGTATAGACTTTGAATGGTGGACTTTAAATGAATAGACTTTAAAAATGTCCTGGTTGTTAATTCACAGTAAAGTGATGACATCAGAATACAACTATTCATCATTATGAAGTTGAATTATTATGTTTGAGACATATGCTTGTCATTTGTCAACATTATTAGACCATTTTATCACTGGTAAACTGAGACATTTGCCATTATCATATTCCCTCATTATATTCAATGTTATATAGGCTAGAGTAGTTATACTGACCCAGTAAACATTTATTTTTATGCACAACACTTTGTGTTCGCTATGAAAGAAAAAAACATATCAAATGCTTGTCGTAATCATGACTTTAAAATGCGATATGATCATTTAAAAGATCATGTCATGGCCGCCATCACTCATAAAAAACACATACTTGCAAATCATACTTTCCGCGCGGCTCCCAAACGACCACTCTGTGTAGCAAACTGAATGTTATTTACAACTTTATTACCTGTTATTCACAGCCTATGCAGGTTCTCTTCACTAAAGTCATCATTTGCGTGCATGCACGCGTCGTCTCAGTAGACGGTTGTAAACAAACAGTGTGTCAGCTCACATGTGATTTCGCTGCCGCGAATATGTCATTACATTAAGACATAAATTACATTTTTAGGTGAATTATACCTTATAAATACAGTATGTGACACTTTTAACACCATTTGAAGGTTTTCATGTTGCTGAGCAACGTATATAAAACAATGTGAAGACTTGTGCGTCCGCCTGTATGCTTCTCTCCTGACCTTAAAAATATAATTGGCTGAATCGTAGAAAAGCAGAATTAAGATTGTGTGTATGTAACGCCTGGTTGGCGGATGGTGACATAACGAGACGGAGAATGAGAAACATTAACACGGATTTATTGAACACTTACGGGAACATATACTGGATGCGGGAAGACAGGCAGACACAGGAACAGACGACCACACGAATCAAAATACCGGACAACGAAGGACACAGACGAAAGGGTATAAATAGATAAAGGATTGATTACACTGATGACACAGACGGGATGAACACAGGTGGAACAGATGAACAATGACGGTGGCGGGAGAAGGACAAAAAGGAATTACATGACAATAACAAAAGATGACGCGGACGAACACTGACAGTGTAGGGTCGAATCGAGAGCGCGACATTTTTTCGATTAATCGTGCAGCCCTACCCCACAGTCCAAAGACATACTGAATTGGCCATAGTGTGTGTGTGAACGTGAGAGTGTATGGGTGTTTCCCAGTACTGGGTTGTGGCTGGAAGTGGATCCGCTACATAAAACATATGCCGGAATAAGTGGTAATTCATTCTGCTGTGGCAACCCCTGATAATCAGGGACTAAGCCTAAGGAAAATTAATGAATAAATAAAAATCCACACAACACTTGTTTAAAGTAGCTTTGCCACCTGCTTGAGTTTTAGTGTTTCAAAATGATCATTGAATTAAAATATTTTGTTACTGCACCTTTAAGATTTTTATATGTTAATGAGCTCTGTTGATCTCTATGATTGGCTAATATCTTATAGTGTTATTTCACAGCTGAGAATGACCTGTCATTGTCTTTGATAAATGTGAAGGAACCCCTGAAAAAGTCTAGACAAACACTCACACGCATGTACCAACAAGCACATGAATTCACAAATTCACA
Source organism: Danio choprae (assembly GCA_903798125.1). Classification (NCBI taxonomy): domain Eukaryota; kingdom Metazoa; phylum Chordata; class Actinopteri; order Cypriniformes; family Danionidae; genus Danio; species Danio choprae. The sequence goes on from CAIGQW010000596.1 coordinate 7,204,596, forward strand.
AATTGACTTACTGATGTGATATAAAATCCTAGAGGTTTACACTCTGCCTAAATTGGGGGATGGGTTGAGATAGAAAGCGAGAGCGCGAGAGAGAGGAAACCAATTATATGCCCAATAACAGAGTGGTATGGATTTTCCTCTGGGCTTGCTGCCAATCCCTCTATCTTTCTTTCTCTGTCTCCCCTAGTTCTCTTTGTCTCTTCCTCTTTCTTTCTCTCTTGCCGTCTCTCTATCTGTCTGATGTATGCTTGATTAAGGGAGGTGAATGAGCTATTGAAATATGTGGCTGTTAGTATACGTGATGGGAACGATCAGGGACGTTTCATCAATACTTCTTACGCTCCTCAAAAAGTCATTCACAAGTATAAAGAGGCAGCTACAGTGAAAAAAACCCAGCTAGAATACTTTCAGTAAATCAATTCAACCATTGTTACTCGGGAAAGCTACAAAGCGCTTGTCATCATCTTCACAGTACGTAAACATGCAATCCCTTATATTTCATGTTCCTTCCTGCACTGCTGCTAACAAATACCTGAAGGGGGCGATAGAGATACCTAAAAAAAAAGAAGGAAAGCCCACTTTCGCTGTTTTCTAAATGGGATCAATCCATCTCTGAAGGGCACTACAGTTTGGAAACAGCCATTGGGGGTTGTTCCAAACTAAAGTGCTCAAAACTGCCCACTTTAAAGAGTCCTTAAAATGAATGATTTTTTTGATATCACGGTTCTCTAAGAAGTTCAATTTGTGACGCAGATATTACATGATGAGGCAAAAGTGCATTCCAAACAAGTTTTTACTTACAGTAGTTTCCCTACACACTTCACCCCTCAAAGCTCTACACTGGAGGATAAACACTTTTAAAGGATTAGGTCGGATATAGAGATGAGTCCATTGGCCAGAAAGAGAAAAGTGGCATGCTAGCACCACTTGTGGCAGAATGTTTATAATTGTTTATACTTGGATTGCAATGTGACATATTGAAATTTAAGTATGCAAACGTGCAATCACTTATGTTAACAAACACCTGAACTGCAAGAGAATTATATTTAAAATGACCTGACTGATTCCACAATAAACCAATCTGCCTCTGTAGGACACTTTGAAGTGAAAACAGCCATGGCCATTATACATTACGTGTTGTAGCCAAAAGGAAGTTGGTCATTTTAAAAAGCTCTTCAGTGGGCTACAAGTTGGACACTTTTTGCTCCTATAATTCCTTTAAGTCCTCATTTCATGTATGATGCAGATCATGCAAACACATATATTATAACAGTTTCTTTGGGTAACATTCATCATGTCTCTTTTGAAGCACTTAAGAAAGAGAACAGTGATATAACTTCAATAGCTCTTCTTGGCAGTTTTTTGTTATGAAGTTTGAAGGCAATTTTAAGGAGGTAGTGCATAGTGACACATACTACAGTACAGAACTTGACACACTCTGTACTTAAATACGATAAATAAATATAAATAAAAATAAAATATAAAACCATGAACCTATGGGAAGCAAAAGATGTACTTTGTGTATTGGAGGACCAAACCATTCACAGGTGCCCTTTAACTTATATGTAATGTTATTGGTAAATTGGCCCCAACAACAAACAATAACAATAGATAACTTCTTTCTTTAGTCAGTATCTCTGGCACTGAGGAGTCCATACTCTAGCACAGGAGCCCATGAAGGCCCTACGCTTTGATCAGTGTTAGAAGAGTGTTTAAACAACAATTTTTTTTTATTGTCATATTACTCGCTGTGGGCCTCACAGTGGCGCAGTGGGTAGCACGTTCGCCTCACAGCAAGAAGTCGCTGGTTCGAGCCTCGGCTGGGTCAGTTGGCATTTCTGTGTGGAGTTTGCATGTTCTCCCTGTATTGGCGTGGGTTTCCTCTGGGTGCTCCAGTTTCCCCCACAAGTCCAAAGACATGCGGTACAGGTGAATTGGGTAGACTAAATTGTCCGTAGTGTATGAGTGTGAATGGCTGTGTATGGATGTTTCCCAGAGATGGGTTGCAGCTGGAAGGGCATCCGCTGTGTAAAACATATGCTGGATAAGTTGGCGGTTCATTCTGCTGTGGCGACCCCAGATTAATAAAGGGACTAAGCCGAAATGAAAATGAATGAATGAATTACTCGCTGTTTTTGTATTCATTTTTGTTTGTTTGTTTGTTTTAGTTAATTTTTATGATTTCTTCTGTGTTCTTCAAATCTCATTTTTAGATTCAGTATACAAAAAAACTTACATGCTGTTTACAAAAGTGATGAAATTGGCTGAATTGCCTTGTTTGGTAGATTATGTTATCCTTGTCAGGTTGTCTTTATATAATAACGCTAATGATTTGAGAAGTTTGGGATCAGAAAAGCTTCAGTATTTATTTATGTACAAATGTTTTCATACTTGCATAGTGTTTAAGGTTTAGCGTGTGTATGACTACAACACGATGGCCTAAAAAGCAGGCATTTGTAACTCCTGACAAAACATTGCAAAACTTTTTTTAAATGTGTGTGAATATCGTACTATGACAGCTGAGAAGTCCATTCTTTGTGTTCTTTTTGAAGAATTTTCAGAGCCTGATAAAATCGCTTTAAATACATGTTTAATACTGCAAAGTATGCTCAATGTTACAGTCACTGGCCTTCCCTTAAAAAGATAGTGTACACAAAAATGAAAACTCACTCATTATTTACTCAGTCTCAAGTGGTTCCATACTTTATGAGTTTAATTTTTCTGTTGAACAAAAAAAACAGGTATTTTGAAAAATGTTAGCAACCTGTAACCATTCGTCCATAGTAGTCGTATACACGTTTTTCAAAGTAACTTATTTTGTGTTGAACAGAGGAAACTAAAACAGGTTTGTGACAAGTGAAGGGTGAGTAAGGGTGACAGAAATTTAATTTTTTTTAAAAGAACCCTTTAAAAGCAAACTTTACTTGAGCCCACTGTCTCTTTAATACCACATGGTTTATATACATGCTCATTGGGCTGACTCAAAAGAAAATGTATCTCAAACCCTGTTGCACACCGTTTCCGGAAAACATCTCATTCAAGCCAGAAACCATAGCAAAACGTTACATGCCCCATGATTTCAGAAGCGAGCATGAGGAACTCTTGCAGTGGCGATTAAGACTGCATTTTGGTTTCATAAGAGCTCCTGTCTGTTCGTCCTGTCTTTAATTAAACCCACTGACCCTTTTAGCTGTCACTCACCTGGCACTGCATAATGGACACCCAACTCAGCTATATTATGTGCTCTAGTCATTTCAATGATGAGTCATTGTGAAATTCAGAGCCAAACGTGTGTGTGTGTGAATGTCACATGAGTGTCGTTTCTGTTGCAGTGTTTTCCCGCAGGGCTGAAGCAGTAAAAGACCCTGTAAAGCAGAGCTGCAAATGGCTCTGTGAAACACTCACTTAACCTCATGATACCATCATATTGCATCGCTACTAAAACTACACCACCCTCAGACTGTCTGTGTGCGTCCATACGGGTGTGTGTGGGCGGAATATCGATAATAGCAGCAGTTAATTCATGTGTGTTTTGCTGCTTGTCCCTCCTAAGTGATGTTCCCTATTTCAGTACGTCTTTGTTAGTTAAACACACATCAGCAGAGGGCCAGTTGTGACCCGTTTAGCATGAAAACACTCGATTTGTCGTTGTGTGAACACTCCCAGTGTTGGGTGAACCACAAGTCAGAGGCACGTTGGGTCATTCAGACAAAGATTTGAGAGCAAAGTGTAGACTGACTACTTTTGTTTGTACCTCAAAGTTATTGTAAGATTGTTTGTGAACTTTGTGAAGAACCACAGTAAATGATCCTTCTTTTAAATGGTCTTAAATGTCTTTGAGGGCGTACAACAAAAAAAGGAGGGGCTGAAAGAGTGAGTGAATATGTTTCTTTTAGGGCAGATTTGTTTTTCATTAAAGGGATCCTACAGTATCATGCAATATCAGCCTTTGGAAGCTATTTGGACAGACATGTGTGTGGTATAGTGTGTACACAGCCATATTCCAGTGGTATAAACATTCATTCATTCATTTTCCTTTGGCTTAGTCCCTTTATTAATCAGGGGTCGCCACAGCGGAATGAATCGCCAACTTATCCAGCATATGTTTTATGCAGCGGATGCCCTTCCAGCCGCAACCCCGCACTGGGAAACACCCATACACACTTGCATTCACACACATACACTACAGCCAGTTTAGCGTATTCAATTCACCTATAGCGCATGTCTTTGGACTTGTGGGGGAAACCGGAGCACCCGGAGGAAACCCATGCAAACATGGGGAGAACATGCAAACTACACACAGAAATGCCAACTGACCCAGCCGGGGCTCAAACCAGCGACCTTCTTGCTGTGAGGCGACAGTGCTAACCACTGAGCCAACCACTGAACCAATAAGTCTAGGTGGAGATTTTACTCATAGATGATGAATTAAAACATTATGGTTGGTTTTATTTGATTTGATAAGAGTTATCCCAAAAATTAACATTCTCTCATTAATTATTCCCCTTCACATTGTTCCAAACCTGTAAGACCATTGTTCATCTTCAAACAAAAATGAAGATATGTTGTATTTAATCTGAGAGCTCTCTGACCATGTCTAACATTGACGGCATGACATAAATAAGGCTTTACTCTGGTATATGTTTTATGTACTATGTATGCACTTTCACAGAATCACTCAGTGTAATACACTAGTACACAACCCAGTGTTACATGCTTAGGAACTTTCTCACATTTACGATCACCTGATTAGTAGGGGGCGACACGGCTCAGTGGTTAGGACTGTCGTCTCACAGCAAGAAGGTTGCTGGTTCGAGTCCTGGCTGGGTCAGTTGGCATTTCTGTGTGGTGTTTGCATGTTCTCCCCATGTTCGCGTGGGTTTCCTCCGGGTGCTTCGGTTTCCCCCACAGTCCAAAGACATAGTGTACAGTATGTGTGTGATTGAGTGTGTATGGATGTTTACCAGTACTGGGTTGCAGCTGGAAGGGCATCCGCTGTGTAAAACATATGCTGAATACGTTGGCGGTTCATTCCACTGTGGCGACCCCTGATCACTAAAGGGACTAAGCCGAAGGAAAATGAATGAATGAATGATTTGTAGGTGGAGAGAAGCTGGTCTTTTGTGACTTTTTGGATGCCTACGTTTAGGTGCCTACACTATGCAAGTAGCTATTTTATGCTTGATGTTTATAAATGTTGCTTAAGTGAATACCACTACTGTATAACCCTGTTTGATTCACACTAGTATTTTTTAATTTTGTATGAAATACTGTTAAGAAAAAGCATTTGTTGTACTGAGAGGAACTAAAATATATGTTAATAATATTTGAGAATTTTCTTTTTATGTTGATCTACCGGTAGGCTATTTTAAATAACTTAAGGAAGAAATACAAAGAAATGCAACCTGTAAATTAATGTAACAATATACTGTATGTGTTTTTTAATGATGCCATTTCAAACCAATCTCATGGGGAAACTATATGGATTAGTGGCAAAATCATATTTTTTAAGTAAAGGGATAGGTCACCAAAAAATAAAAATTCTATCATTATTTATTAGCCAGCATTCTTCACAATATCTTCTTACTGTATGTGTTCAACATAAGAAAGAAACTTGTAAATGTTTAAAACCACATGAGGGAGAAAAAATGAGGAGGTAATTTTCATTTTTTGGGTAAACTATGCCTTTGAGGGTTGATTTATATTCATTTATATGGAAAAAGGCCTGTCCCTAAACATATCCATCATTGGACCATTATCAAAATGTATACAAATATGCTAAATAAATAACGTGATCATACAAATTTGGCAAGAGTTTTGAGATTTATTCATTTTAAAATGTTAATAACACACAGTAATAGCATATGAATGATACAAAAACCACTCTAGCAAAAATCCCCATGCTATGGAAAAAATTAACCTTTTTTGTGTCATTTGTGTGCGTGTGTGTTTTGGTAGAATGCATTTGGGATTGCCTGGAATGGCTGTAAATAGCATGGGAAAATTCTTTATGCAGTTATAGACCCTGAAATGCCAGTCAACTACTGTAAATGACCGGCCTCTTTTATCCAACACATTCACACTGTTCTGTGTGTTCCTGCAGCTGAGATTTAAGTTCATTTAGGGTCTGTTCATCTGAGTTCGTGACTATGTGAGTGAAGCGTCCTTCACCCGGCTCCTCGCACTTATTCACACTCATATAATGCTGTTTCTTCACTGCATTCACACAGTCCATCATATTCTGAGCATGTTCCATGTCTGGACATGTTTTGTTTTTTTTGCTATTCATGAATTTGTATACTTAAGCCACACTTAAATGTCATTGCATAAAGAGATTTTAAAAAGTGGAATCTGTGAACAAATGAAGTTTTTATTTTATGTTTTTTTATTTTATGGTACTTGTCAAGGTCATTTTTTATTGAACCAGTAGAGTTATCCTCACAATATCATGTTCTTATAAACTTTTGTCTGAAAGTGCACCTATTTTGCTATTCAAAAAGATCATATTTTAGTTTTAAATGTCTCCTACAATAGGTTTACTTGTACTTTACTTTTCTCATAATACACATTTTAGAATCACATCTTTTCTCTCAATGTCTGAAATGGTTTGTTTAAGGATTAGCTCTTTCCAAGCCACACCTTTCTGAGAGACTACTCTGCTCTGATTGGTCAGATTATCTGTTGTGAATGATTGAAATGAAACTATATGTAAATTACTATATGTAAATAAAAATTTTGATCACTTTGATCTTTGAGATTTCGCAGATTTTTACATTTACAAGCTACTATATTGCGCACTACATGAAAGGTCATAAAAGAATAATGGGGCAATTAAATTTTTAGTAATTTTTTTGTGCATTTTTTTATTTAATTAATTTTTTTTATTTAACAATATTTTAATGAAGTCTTATTTTAAAAAAAAGTTTTAATTTAATTTAATTTAATTTAATTTAATTTAATTTAATTTATTCATTCATTTTCATTTCGGCTTAGTCCCTTTATTAATCTGGGGTCGCCACAGCGGAATGAACCGCCAACTTATCCAGCATATGTTTTACGCAGCGGATGCCCTTCCAGCTGCAACCCATCTCTGGGAAACATCCATACACACCCATTCACACACATACACTACGGACAATTTAGTCTACCCAATTCCCCTGTACCGCATGTCATTGGACTTGTGGGGGAAACCAGAGCACCCAGAGGAAACTCACGCCAACACGGAGAACATGCAAACTCCACACAGAAACGCCAACTGACTCAGCCGAGGCTCGAACCAGCGACCTTCTTGCTGTAATTTAATTTAATTTAATTTAATTTAATTTAATTTAATTTAATTTAATTTAATTTAATTTAATTTAATTTAATTTAATTTAATTTTAAAATCGGTTTGAGCATAGCTTCCATGTCTGTTCCTAATGTTTTTTGAGTCTGTATATTTCCCACATTCTTTGCATATTTATCCCATGTGCAACACAATTACTGATCATGGGAAAACAAATTTACCAGCTAATCCTTGTTTGTCCTTTCTATCACTTTTATTTATAGCTGTACATTTAAATATAGGGCAGAAAATGATGGGATACTGGAAGAGTGCTAGCAGTGAAGAAAATGGCTCAATGAGTCTGCTAGGCCACGACTGCAACATAAACAAGACGTTCTTTTAAAGACATTTTAAATACCAGCAAAAAAGCTTTTCAAAGCAAATTATAAAGGACATTGATCGGCTGTGTAAAGAATTATGTCAGGATGAATGTTGTTTTTATTCTCATAAAAGCGGAACAAGAATTTTAAGTATTTCTTTTGGCCAATGAGAGGATTTGTTCATTCATCATATGCTTGTATTTGTTTGCACACACAAATGTGATGAGGTATATGTCTAAAGTGTGTTACAACCTTTATGATAATATGTGCTATGCAGTTTACATCAAAAGCGAGGGATATTAGCGAGACATTCTTGTCCTATAAGAAAATTATAGACATTATATGATTAGACAAATTATGAAGTGTAACATGAGTCATCAATAAATTTGGTCTGTTTAAGGGTTGTTATTGTTTACTAAGATTATCTAGTAAAACACAATTTTGTTAATTTACTGTGTATAAAGCTAAAATTAAACTAAACAAAACAATGTAATCAAATATTAAACTTAAAATAACAAAAAGTTGAAAGGAAACTATAAAAGTGTTTTGTCAGTTAACATGAAGCTGAAAAAATGAATTAAAAAAGTAAAAAATGGCACAAATATATAACAAAATTACTAAAGCTTTTATATTTAGAGTGAAAAATAATATTTAGTGGGCCTCACAGTGGCGCAGTGGGTAGCACGTTCGCCTCACAGCAAGAAGGTCGCTGGTTCAAGCCTCGGCTGGGTCAGTTGGCGTTTCTGTGTGGAGTTTGCATGTTCTCCCTGTGTTGGCGTGGGTTTCCTCCGGGTGCTCCGGTTTCCCCCACAAGTCCAAAGACAACCAGTACAGGTGAATGAGTGTGTATGGATGTTTCCCAGTGATGGGTTGCAGCTGGAAGGGCATCGGCTGCGTAAAACATATGCTGGATAAGTTGGCGATTCATTCCGTTGTGGCGACCACAGATTAATAAAGGGACTAAGCCAAAAAAAAAAATGAATGAATGAATTATTGGTAAATAAAAAATTGGTAATTTTTTTAAATAAATACTGTAATGGTATAAACATAATACTAAAACATCTCAGATCTGTTTTGGCAGAAGAGAAAAACAGTTACTAAATGCATTGTTTTGTTTAGTTTAATTTTAGCTTTATACATAGTAAATCAACAAAATTGTGTTTTACTAGTTAATCTTATATAGTAAATGCCCTGTATCTGCTAAATGTTTTTGTCAATTTTCACAATCTGTCTTTCAGACATAACATAAAAGCTCTAAATTGAATGTGATCCTAGAACAAACTCTCACCTGCAACCACAAACAAGGTAGCATGAACTCTGCAGATCCCAGATCAGCACTTATAGTCCTGAACAGCAGATGAAAGGAAAAGGGGGATTTTTATGTTGTTGTTGTTTTTCCGTCATGATTGAAAGGAGCTGTGGCAAATCCATCAAAGCGCTGACAGTGACAAGAAAAAAGCGATTACACGGGTAGCTGCATGTTTGTGATTCTAATACAGTACAGTAGTGCAGGTGTGACAGTCCATTCCTCAGCAGCACAGATTCAGAAAACACAGCCGTTTTAACAGTCGACAGGAAAAAAATTGTAGAGTGAACCTCTTTAACAAAATTCATGATTCGATGTGTCTCCGTTTGTCTGTTTAGTGTATATTAGTGCTCTGTAAGTGGTCTTTTTTGGCATCTCAGCGGGGCTTGTTTTCATGAATTTCTCACCACAAACTGACTCATCACATGGCCTTTCTGTGAGTGTGTGGGCAAAGAGTTCATTAGGACAGCTTTACTGTCCGCTGCTTTAAACGGCTAATGGCTGGCTAATATAGATGTAATTAGAGTGTGTGTATTTGTTTGTGCTTTATACGTGTGTGTTTGCTCCGTGTATTGTGCTGTTCATTTTAAGCCACTCTGCAATTTGCGCTCGGAAACTAAACTGCAGCATAATTACTCGTAATGCCACAAGGGCCTTGACTTCAGGGTGTGTATGTGTGTATTTGTGTGGAGGAAGTGTTTATTTTGAGGTGTATCTTGAGCGCTAGTATGCTAATATTTCCTGCAGCCCCTCTGGAACCAGCAAATTATGCAGTTGGTTTGGCAATGGTGTGTTTAAAGATGTAATTTAGTTGTAGTGTGTTAGTGTGAGAGATAAAAGCCCTGCATGTGTGAGAGATTTCCACACTCTGTGAATCCGCTAATGCAGATTAGCAATTACTCAACATGTAATTGCTGTAAATGTAACCAAATGGAAAAAAACTAAAGGCAATATTTCTGAATGTGTGTATATATATATATATATATATATATATATATATATATATATGGTGACACAGTGGCTCAGTGGTTAGCACTGTCACCTCACAGCAAGAAGGTCACTGGTTCAAGTCCCAGCTAGGTAAGTTGTCATTTTTGTGTGGAGTTTGCATGTTTTCCCCATGTTTGCGTGGCTTTCGGTTTCGGCGCTCCGGTTTCCCCCACAGTCCAAAGACATGCACTATAGGTGAATTGAATGAACTAAATTGACCGTAGTGTATGAGTGTGTGTGTGTAAATGAGAGTGGGTAAGGGTTTTTATGTCTTTTATTTTGTTCCTGTAGTTTAAGTTGTTTTCCAATTTCATTCAGTGATTATTAGTCATGTTGAGTCAGTAAATGCAGATAAATCCCTTGTTTGATTTGCTGGGTCTTTTCTTTGCATTTTCTTTGCACTTATTTGCATTACAGAACCATGATTAAATGACAATATGTGCATGACAATCTCAGCTTTTCGCTAAATCCTCTATTGTGCAGCGCTAATTTGCATAAAGTAGAGCATTTCTGATCCTTGTCATGCATTTTCCATGACATGCCACACCTACATCCTGTTGCCAGTGGTTACTGTCACTCTTGTCAGTGGAAGTTGCCAGCACTCCACTAAAATGAATAGAATTGTGCTTTGTTGCTTTTGTATGTGTCTCATTCTTTGGCCCCAATTTTTCACTGTTTGGTGCCATCTTGTTACTCTGCTTCTCGTTAGGCTGCAGATAATCGTGCCAGGCCTTATTCTGTGATATCAACCGCCTGGATATACTTTATCCCTTACTTAACAAATTTACAGCATCTTAGTTAAAGTAACTGAAGTCAAACAATTGCGCCATTTCAAAATCATCACATAATTAAACCCACTTTATTGCCACAGTTATTGTTTTTCAACAGTAAATGATTTTTCCGTTCTTCGTTTGTTTTTGTTTTTGCTTCAAGATGAAGCAAATGGTTTGCAGACACCGCTTGTATTTCTATCTTGAGCTAAGCAGCACATTTCTCTTGTTCTCTCTCTGTCTCTCAGTATGTCTGCTGGATTGTGATAAGATGCTCTTCGGTCATTGTAGCAGTCGTGGGAAAAACCTATGTAATGTCTGTCACTGCAGAAAAAGCATCTGTCTATCACTGAAGTGTCTATCTGTCACGAAAGCGTCTGTCTGTCTGAGATTTCCTATTATAAAAGTGCCTGTCTGCCATTACCCTACCTATTGTTTAAATCTCAGCCTGCCCATCATCTGTGTTTTTACACTCAAGCACAACACTGCAACAGTCAGTAGAGGATGTATGGTTTTGTGTGGTCACAGAGAATTATTTTGCGGAAATAATTCTCTCTTACACTCTTTTCCTCAGTGTCTTGAGTGAATAACTCTCCTGTCGAAGAATTGGGTTTGTTCTTGCACTTAATATCAAGATAATTTAGCGAGAACAGAGAGAGAAGGAGCGTGTGTAAAGAGCGAGACCAGACTCTGCACACATCAGCACATTCACCTGCAGAAATTTTCAATTACTCTCTCGGAATTTCTGCTTGTACATTTTTTTTTCTTATCTTTAGAGTAAAAAGAGTTCTGCAGTGGCACACACACACACACACACACACACACACACACACACAC
>CAIGQW010000596.1:7216542-7232518 GCA_903798125.1 Danio choprae
ACACACACACACACACACACACAATAATTTATTTGTTAATTGTGAACTTTCATTATGTTATTTCATTTGTATTTTTTATGAACACACATGCTTACTTTCTTTGTTTTTTGTTTAATAATTAGTTAGTTTATTTACTTCCTTACCAAAATATGGATGTGTTTGGAAGTGTAAAGTGAAGATTTGTTTGTTAAACTGAAGTGAGTTTTAGTGGATTTATTTATTTATTTTAAATTTTAATTTAAAGTGACTGAAACTGAGGGAATTTTTTAATTGAGGACTGGAGCATTATGGGAGAGGAAGCGGCTGAAACGCTGGTTTGGTTTTATGACTGAGAGGCCTTTGGGAATGACGATTCATTGAGGCTTTCCAGTAAAGAGCAGATACATTATTAGTACAGTTCATATAAGTTCATACTCACTCACTTTCCCTAACAGCTCTAGAAATTCCTATAGATGTTACACACAATGCATTGCCTATGCACAATACATAATATATATGCATAATATCTATGCACATACACTAAGCATGTATATTACTTATGCAGATTGGGAAAAAAAATCACCAATTTCATCTTTTGATGAGGATAAAAGGATAAATGAGGATATAAAAGGCGCAGCTTTAAATCACCAGAGGGCAGCAATATATAGATGCCATTACAAGTTTAAGTCAGTTTACTAAGTTTTCTACAATTATTATTTTATTATTGAGTCCTTGTAACAGAGTGTTTGTAGGAAATTGTCAGGTGCATATGGAAAGGAAAGAGTGTGTCCTCCTTCAGGTGGTTTGTCAAGCATACTCATCTGCATGAAGCACACTCGAAATTGCTCAATGTTTTCCCAGGAATGGGGATGGTTTATAAGTAAGTGTCTGGTTATTTTTAAAAGTTAAGGGCCAACTGCTCTGTAAACAAAACTGTAATGTGTATAATAATATAATGTAATTTAAGTTAATTAATTAACAATTTTACATCAATTTAAATCAACTTAAAATGTGAGGCACAAATGCCAATATTCTGTAATCATGATAATAAACATGCAGAATATTAATATTGTGAGCAATATTAAAAATACACAGATTAACTACTTGCTATTTAAACTTTTAGAGTGGTTTTTAAGAATATTTAGATTGTATTTGCAGTGGCTTTCAAATTTGCAAATGCTTGATGTCGTTTTATTTTTTACATAAATCTAGCTTACTATCTGCTGAAATATTGATTGAAAATATTATATAAAATGTTATAATATATAAAAAATGATAAAATACTGTTTATGGGCCTGTTATTCATTAAGACATTACAGTAAGGCTCCATTGGCTACCATCAGTTAATTTAATTAAGCTAATGCTAATGATTATTAAATCTTTATTAAACTTGTGATGTAATTTTTTTTGTTAAAATCAAAACTATTCTTTTTTTAAAGGAGTGAATAAGTTAATAACTAGTATAATTCAGTTTTAATTTCAATTTTTTTAAGTAACTTAAGTTTAATAAATGTGTCTTTTCTCGCTGTTTATTTAAATACATTAACTAATGATAACTAATGAGACTTCATTGTAAAGTTATAGCTATACTTTTTAATCTTTTTGCAATTAAATTTGTTTGAAACAATTGTTAACTATGTATATACAATAAAGCAAAAAATAAAGCAAAACTTTTTGCTATTATACCTGATAAAGTAACCTGTTTTGCAACTTAAGTCAATATTGTGATAATATATCATAATAAAAGCTTCAGCTTTTAATTGCAACAAGAATTTGATACCATCATAAGCCTATATGGCAGCAACAATATTTTTGCAGTGTTGCAGTGCGAGTTACTGTTTCATGTATACACTCAAATATCAATTTTCACTCACATTTGGTGCTTGGCATCAAATATACAGTTTGTATTACAAACGTATTTGACAGTGTCACAACTGACCAATTAGTACCAAGTGTTCTCATAATGAGTGTTGCATTCTGCTAAACGTCATATTTTAAGTTCCACCGCAGAAAAAAAAGTCATACTGCTGCTTTAGTACAACAAGAAGTTCAATCAATTTAATGGTACTTATCATGTCAGATGAATGAGGTCTGATGCAGAGCTGTAGAATTTGTTATGTGGATAAGGTTTGGATTGTTCTCCACAGATGGACTGTAGTGTGTGACATCAGTGCAGCTGAGCACAGATCTGTAATTACCATCACAGCAATCGCCCACCATTTCAAACTCATATTACAACACAAAACATAATGGTTTATACATACAGCGCACTATATAAAACCCTGTATTGTGTGTGTCTGAAGGTCTGTGCATATCGGGATATTTGTTTATGCATCAGATGCTGTCCTTACAGAAGGGCACATGTCCCACTGTACTATTTTTGTGTGTTTGCTTGTGGCATAAACATCCCTATTCACCTCTAAACCATCAGAGCTCAGGTTTTGGCTTTTCTCATAGACTCCACGTGCAGGGCAAGCACATCATTTCCAATGGAGTCCAAAAATGACCACAGGGTTAATACTGTGGTCAGCAACCTCTGACCTTCATTGTACTTTGTGTGTGCCTCTTTTCAGTTTTTATTTTTCTGTGTTGTTAAAACACACCTACATTTGGGCTCTAACAAAGATCACTGTAAAATGCACACAATTAAAAATACAATTAAACAACATACAATTCTAATTCCATTGTAAAATGTAAATGTTTCCAGTATTTATTTATATTGAACAGCATGGAATATAGTTGTATTCCTGAAAGCAGATTATGTGACACACCCAGATAAGTTTAGGTTTTTAAGCAGATATTTATTTATTTATTGTAACATACATTATCAATAAATTTGATAGCATATGGAATTTTTTCATAGAAATGTATCTGGCCTTATAACAAATGTGGAAGCAAAACCAACCATATAACCAACATATCTCGAGTAAGCAGGTTTAGAATTAGACAGCCCAGTTCAGGGTTTATCATATTAAGTTAACCTTGCTTACTGGAAGACACCAAAAACGCATAAGGACAACAAAAACAACAACAACAACAACATCAACAACAACAACAACAACAATAATAATTATATTCATTCATTTTCTTTTCCCCTTAGTCCCTTTATTAATCAGGGGTTGCCACAGTGGAATTAACCGCCAACTTATCCAGCATATGTTTTACGCAGCGGATGCCCTTCCAGCTGCAACCCATCACTGGGAAACATCCATACACACTCATTCACACTCATACACTACAGACAATTTAGCTTACCCAATTCACCTATAGCACGTCTTTGGACTTGTGGGGGAAACCGGAGCACCCGGAGGGAACCCACGCGAACACGGGGAGAACATGCAAACTCCACACAGAAATGCCAACTGACCCAGCCGAGGCTTGAACCAGTGACCTTCTTGCTGTGAGGCGATCGTGCTAACCACTGTGCCACTGTGATGCCAATAATAATAATTAACTTGTTAATGCAATATTATTTATTGATAATAAAATATAAATACTCTAAAAAATCTGATTGAAACACACCTTCTATCAACTCCTTTTATAAATGGGTTATGTTTTCCACAGAAAGAGGAAGCGGTGTATCGGGCATACATGTGCACGTGAGTCTGTAGCACATAAATCATTTATAAAGTGGCCAGATTAAAAGAGCGAGCGAGCACCAGGAGAACGGGAAATCCTTTTGCTCAAGGCTTTCAATCCTATTTCATGATGTTTAACATTAAAGCGGTGCGGTGACAGATCTCAGCTCGAGGCACACAGCACCTGCCATCACCTGCCGAGTTTTTATCACCCAGAGAAAAAGACAGACAATGAATTCTAACAAGGTTCATGTACTTATTCAGATCTGCCTTTTGATCATTTTAATCAGATGAGGTGGAATCTTTCGTGTTCAGTCATCGACCGTGCTGTATTTTCTGAATTAAGTACTGTATGTGAACGTCAGGGAAGCTGGTTCCAGTGGGACAGTTTTTATGGGAGAGCTATTTTGATGGAGTAGATATACTGAAGGCCAAACAGTCGACTGGTGTTTAAAATACTTTCTTGTGGAGAGTTAATTGCATCCAGCTGTGTGTAAACAACTTCACACTCGACCCTGTTGACAGAGAGAGTCACATGACAATCTGTCAGCCCAGATGAGTGTCTCTCACTCTCTCCTTATGCTATTTTCATGTCAGAGTCACTTGTTGACATTGTTGTTTTACACTTTAGGTCTTATCTTGTTACGCAGATAACCTGCATTCTTAAAAATAAAGATGCCTGGAAGAACCAGAAAAGTGTTTTTTTTTTACCTAAACCCTTTAATTTAAAGTTGTTTTATAGTGTAAAGAACATTTAAAATACACTGTAAAAAATGCTGGGTCCCACACAATTGATTTGTGTTAAGACAACATGAAGGAATTAAGTTAACTTATTGGTTTTTACAAAAATAAGTAGATTGAACCTAAAACAATTAAGTTTTAGGTTCCCCCCCCCCCCCCCAAAAAAAAACAACCCTCAAGAATTGTGTTGTTTCAGCTCATTTTAAATCTATCTAAAGAAGCTAGGAGTATCCATGGGTGCTAAATAAAGAGATGCAGATAAAGAAATTATTTAGTGTAGGTGTTTGCAACTTTTTATGAGAAAGCCGCTGTCTTCAGTGAACACTTTACTCATAGGATTCCCTCAAACATCCTGATTCATTCAGAAATGACGCAACAAGTGTTAACTAAATTATTTACACAACCGTTTTTTTTCCAAATACACTGATTCATTCAGGAATTAAAGAGGTCAATTGCTGATCTATTTGAATATAACCCAGCAATCTATTTTGGTTCCCAGAATATTCTGGGAACATTGCTTTCTGGTTCCCAGAACTTTCTCTGTTGGTTAGCAAGGAATGTTTTCTTACGTAAACAGAACATTTCCTCTAGGTTTAGGAGAATACTCTTGGAACATTCTCTTACAGGCTCTCTTTAAGTTGTTACAAAATAAGGGTAAAAATTGGAAGAGTGTTGAAATATTGTGTTTGCTATAAGTTTCTAAATAATAACTTTGCATTTTGGATGTGTCGCGTTAAGTATAAAACAGCACACAGTCATGTGTTTTTGAAGTGCCATTCTTATCTGCAGCACAAATAGTATATTAAATCCGTAAACAGTCACACCAATTAAAGAGTTTAGATGCAAAAGCCTCTAAATGCCATCTGAAATTTTCTTCAAAACTGAGCATTCCTATCATTTTCCTGTGTGTAGGTTCAATAATTTCACTTTCATGGCAAAAAATACAGTCTTTTCATGGTCTTTAAATTGAATTAGGGCCTCACTGTGGCGCAGTGGGTAGCATGATTGCCTCACAGCAAGAAGGTTGCTGGTTCGAGCCTCGTCTGGGTCAGTTGGCGTTTCTGTGTGGAGTTTGCATGTTCTCCCCGTGTTGGCGTAGGTTTCCTCCGGGTTCTCCCACAGTCAAAAGACATGCGCTATAGGTAAATTGGGTAAGATAAAATTGCCCGTAGTGTATGTGTGTGAATCAGAATCAGAATCAGAATCAGAATGGGTTTTATTGCCAAGTGTGCTTACACACACAAGGAATTTGTTTTGGCTACAGAAGCTTCCAGTGTACATAAAGTGAACAGTGACAACATGAAATAAATATGAAAAACACAACAAACATTAAACAGAGATGCAATCAGTCAAAAAGCTCTGGAAGGTGAATTATATGTACAGACAAGTTATAAGGTGCTGTGTACGACTGCGTAGAAAAAGTATTGCACTGTAAATTGTTATAAGGTGCTGTGTACGAGTGCATATGAGAAAGTATTGCACTGTAAATTGTTATAAGGTGCTGTGTACGAGTGCATATGAGAAAGTATTGCACATGTTTATTGCACTGTAGTAGAATATTTAACTGTTCATGAGGTAGATGGCCTGAGGAAAGAAACTTTTCCTGTGTCTGGCTGTTTTTGTGCTTGGTGCTCTGTAGCGCCGACCAGACGGTAACAGTTCAAACAGGAAGTGCGCTGGGTGTGAGGGGTCCAGAGTGATTTTGTAAGTCCTTTTACTCACTCTGAAAGAGTACAGTTCTTGAAGTGTAGGAAGGGTAGTGCCAGTGATTCGTTCAGCTGTCCGGACTATTCTCTGTAGTCTGCGGAGGTCGGTTTTGGCAGCTGAGCCAAACCAGACGGTGATTGAAGTGCAGAGGGTGGATTGGATGACCGCTGAGTAGAACTGTACGAGCAGCTCCTGGGGCAGGTTGAACATCCTCAGCTGACGGAGGAAGTACAGTCTCTGCTGGGCTTTCTTCACAATAGAGTCTATGTGAATGTCCCACTTCAGATCCTGAGAGATGATGGTGCCCAGGAACCTGAATGACTCTACTGCAGCCACAGTGCTGTCCATGATGGTGAGTGGGGGGAGTGCCGGGCGGGTTCTTCTAAAGTCCACTATCATCTCCACCGTTTTGAGCGTGTTCAGCTCCAGGTTATTGCATCTGCACCATAAAGCCAGCCGCTCCACCTCCTGTCGGTATGCAGACTCGTCGCCGTTCCGGATGAGGCCGATAACAGTAGTGTCATCTGCAAACTTCAGGAGCTTAATGGAGGGGTCTTTTGCAGTGCAGTCGTTGGTGTATAAAGAAAAGAGTAGTGGGGAGAGGACACATCCCTGGGGGGCGCCAGTGCTGATGGTGCGGCTGTCGGATGTAATTTTGCCCATTCTGACTAGCTGTTGTCTATCTGTCAGAAAGCTGGTGATCCATTGACAGACAGAGCTAGGAACAGAGAGCTGGGTCAGTTTGTACTCGAGCAAGGATGGGACAATGGTGTTGAAGGCAGAGCTGAAGTCCACGAAAAGAATCCTTGCGTAGTTCCCTGGTTTGTCTAGATGTTGTAGGGTATAATGCAGTCCCATGTTGACTGCATCATCCACAGACCGGTTTGATCTATAGGCAAACTGCAGAGGGTCCAGCAGAGGTCCAGTGATGTCCTTCAGATACGCTAGCACCAGTCTTTCAAATGACTTCATGGCCACAGATGTTAAGGCCACAGGTCTGTAGTCATTGAGTCCTGAGATCTTTGGTTTCTTCGGGATTGGGATGATCATGGAACGCTTAAAGCAGGCTGGAACAGTGCACTGTTCCAGTGATCTGTTGAAGATCTGTGAGAAAATGGAGGCCAGCTGGTCAGCGCAGGTTCTCAGACAGGCTGGTGAAACACCGTCTGGGCCTGGTGCTTTCCTTCTCTTCTGTTTCCTGAAGATCTGACGCACATTATCCTCACTGATCTGAAGTGCAGGGGGGGAGAGGGGGGTGGCTGGAGGTGTTGATGGCTGTGTAGAGAGATGGTTATGGCGGGTGTGAGGTGTCTGGTCGGCTGTCTCAAATCTACAATAGAACATATTCAGAATGAGTGTGTGTGGATGTTTCCCAGTGATGGGTTGCAGCTGGAAGGGCATCCGCTGCGTAAAACATATGCTGGATAAGTTGGCGGTTCATTCCGCTGTGGCGACCCCTGATTAATAAAGGGACTAAGCCGAAAAGAAAATGAATGAATGAATAAAATGAAATAACTTAACATAAACAGGAGTCTGAGAAAAAATGCTTATTTTCAAGGGAGATTTCAGATGGCACTTGCAGGTTTTTGCATCTGAACTTTTCCATTCTATTTGATTTTTTCTATTTGCTGAATGTGTATAAAAACAACAACTTTGACTTGATGATGATTCATATAGGCAACTCATTCATTTTCTTTTCGGCTTAGTCCCTTTATTAATCAGGGGTCGCTACAGCAGAATAAATTTCCAACTTCTCCAGCATATGTTTTATGCAGCGGATGCCCTTCCAGCTGCAACCCATTACTGGGAAACACCCATACACTCTCATTCACACACATACATACACTACGGACAATTTAGCTTACCCAATTCACCTATAGCGCATGTCCTTGGACGTGTGGTCGAAAAGGGAGCACCCGGAGGAAACCCATGCAAACACAGGGAGAACATGCAAACTCCACACAGAAATGCCAGCGACCTTCTTGCTGTGAGACTACAGTGCTACCCACTGCGCCACCCTCAAATATTAGTTATACACAATTAAGTTGCATAGACCAGCATAGTTTTTTTTCAGCAAAACAATGTACAAAATAGTAATATATCTACTTTGAAAAAAATAAGTGAACACATGAACTATTAAATATTAATATTAATTAATATTAATATTATAAATATTTAAGTTGTCCCACTCTCTTATACGGGTTAAATAATTTCGCCAGTAGATGTCGCCAGGTATTTGTAAATATGTATTTGATTAATTCATTCCTTCAAAATCGAGTTTTCCAAACCAGAGATTCATTCAGGAACGGTCTTTATGAGTGAGGCGATTCTTTCAACCATTTATCCAGGAATAAAACTACTTAATGTATCACGAAATCACGCATTCAACAGATCTGTTAAAATTGCTAGTTCTAACGATTATTCAAACAAATAATTCAAACAAATCAAAAACTTATTCGCTGACAAACGATGTATTGAATCATTCATTCAACCGATTCTCTTGAATCAGGAACTGAACCACTACCGTAACGCACCGATTCTCACGTGGCTTTGTTTGGAACTACAACGTGTCACATCACAAACGAAGAAAAGAAGCAACGTTGTTCCTTAAAAGTAAGTTGCTCGACATTAACGTATCGTTTACTGAACAGTAGCTAATAAGAGAAACACTACGCTCAAAATAGTGCTCTTTTATTCCCTCAATAATGTCAACACAGCTGTAACGTTAGTAGACTACAGCCGTGCTGATATTTGGATATACAAAATATCAATAATATACATCTCTCTCCCTCGCTAGAATTGGCACATTTCCCAGTGTGTGGGTTGATGTGTTATGCTTATAACAGTCTCCAGACATAGACAGTGTAATGTCTATTCAAATCAGCTTTTTTATTATATTGCTGAGACACAGTTGAGGGTGCGTGACGTGCGGTGACACGTGTTTGTTTGTGACGTGCGGGTCGGTCTGTAGTGTTGACGGTAGAAGCTCTCAGTGGAGGAAAAATAGGATGTGTAAAAAAAAACATAGCAACCCTCATTACAAAAATTCCCATTTCAAATGTCTGTTGCATCGTGCCTCTGCTGTCATCAGCTTACCACAGTGAATGGCACAGGCGTCTGAAGCTTCAACATTGTATTTTCGAGATTTTTGCACACATACACACAACACGCATGTATACATGTTTACACGTGTTTAGAGAAGCAAAATTTGTTTTGGAAATGCAGCAGCGTAACAAAGTCCATATATAGACATGTTTGTGTGTGCCTGGTTCATGTTTGTGTATCATCTTGTGGCCTGTAATTGCTCAGATAAGCTTTTTGTCATGCAGACTGGATGCACATCGTACTATCCATCTGCCTGCGACTGAATGATGGCTCGGATCACTCTCTGTAATCAGTCTCCAGGTCGCTGTAGGTATCAGAGAGGTGATGGATGTCTGACCCCAGTGATGCCCCGGAGACTCATCCGTTTGATGCTGGGTAGGGTGAACACTAAGAGCAGAAGAGGATGAAAGCATGTTCTCTTCATATGCTAGATTGGTAATCAATAGATAAGGTCCAGTCAGCCTCATAAGTGGCTGGTGTGGTTTTTGTCCCACTTTCATTTCTAGTAGATCAAAGTTAAAGGGATAGTTCACCCAAAAATGAAATAAATCGGTCATCATTTAATCGTCTTTGACTTGTAGAGCACAAAAGAAGATATTTTGCAGAATGTTGGAAACTGGTTACAATTGATACCCATAGTAGACAAAATTGCTGTGGAAGTAATTGGATCACAACATTCTCCTTTTGTGTTCAACAGAAGAAAAAACTCAAACTGGTTTGGTAGTAGAATGATGAAGTCATTAGAGGTCAAGAGTAATATAAAAATTTGGGTGAACTATCCTTGATGATTGGTTCTGTTAAAGCAAATTGGAGTGATTGGTTTGTTAATGCGGTTGACTTGAATAAGTGTGAACGCTGCAGTCCAAAGTCTAAAGATGGGTCTCAATTCATTTTCAAATGAGCTCTAATGCAGTTCAACTGAAAAAATTAGTACATGACATGCCACAGACATATAAATGAACAGAAAAGAAAAGTAAAATAAAATACTGGAAACCTGTAACCCATGACTTCTATATTTGTTTTTCCTATTATGGATGTCAATGGTTGATGGTTTCCAGCTTTCATCATATTTTCTGAACAGATAATAAACTAATACAGGTTTAAAAACCCTTTGAAGGAGAGTAAATATAAATTTTTTGGGTGAACTATCCCTTTTACTGGAAACACCATTACATGTACCCATATACAACAATTGCGTTCACACACGCAGAATTGATTTGTATGTTCAGTAAGTTCCATTGCAAAATTTTAAACATCTCAAACTTTCAGTTTAGTCTTAAAAATGACTAAATGTACTGTTTTCTTTTTTTTGTTTTGTACAAAATGAACCGATCAAATTGCAAGAGTTAACGATCTCAGTCTAGTGCATGTAAATTGTGCCTTTGAGAGCATTTTGGCTTATGATTCTGCATTATATGTGTGCTTGGTTTCAATGTTTCACACTTTGTAATATTTATATGAATAAACCACAGTGATATGCAAAAACCCAGAAGCTCTGCTTTAGTGAGCTGCTTATGTAGGCAGCCTTTTAAGGTATCATTGGCATGCTCCCAATCAGAAAGCTGTTCCAAAAGGTGGACAACATAATAATGCTGCCAAAATCCAGTGCTGCTTCACATCAGTCCTGCTTGTAGAAGGCCATTATTAATTTATTGGAACCAGTTCAGTGAAAAATGTATAGTGTTGTTTAAAAGTTTGATTTTGCTTCAATATTTGTTATGTTTTGAGAGAAAAACAAAGCTTTGATGTTCACCATGGCTACATAAAATAATAACTTTGTATTTTAATAATTTTCTAAATGTAATTTATAGATGCGTTGACAAAGGTGAAATTTCAGTATAATTTCTCCAGTCTTCAGGGTCACATGACGCTTGAGAAAACCTTTAGAAAAATTTGCTGCTCAAGCAATATTTCTAATTAGTCTAAAGTTATGCTGCTTACTGTATATTTGTATGGAAGTCATGATATTTAAAGAAAACTAATCTTTTGTAGCATTATGAGTATCACACTGTTAGATTAGCTTTATCAGATCTGTTTCAAGATTAGATATGTACATTTTCTTAAGATAATGTGAGTGGTGCTTGCCCTGGCAAAACTCAGCACCAGGCAGTTGCTAAGGTGTTGTAAGGTTGGGTGTTTTGAGCAGTTGCTAGGGTGATCTGAGTTGCTAATGTGTCGCTAGGTGAGTTCTAAGGTGTACTGAGTAGAGCCTTAAATATCAAAAATAGAGGTATGGCCTATTTAACCCAATGTATGTACAGTATGTGTTTTATATTTTAACAGTATCTCATCTAGCGTGATAATATTACCAATTTGGGTTTAACAAACCCTGTCAGTACCAATTATGTAGGTAGAAAAAAAAATTTCCTAACAAATTTAACTTAATTTAACTCTTTATACAGTATGTTTGTTTATATATTTATGTATCTGTTAGATTATCACACTTTTAGCTTAGCAGGACCTCTAATCTAAACATTTTAGCCATCAGTACCAAAACATCATCATTAAAATTTTGCTTTAAAGTTTAAAGCCTATTTTAACCCAACATTCCTGACTTTATGCTTTTTATTTTTACTCTTATGAAAACAAACGTCTGTTTAACCCAACATGTGTATATGTATTTATGTCTGTAATATTATTTTATCACATTATTTAACTAAATATGTTTTCATGTATTTTTACACTTATTAGGGTCACACTGTTAGCGTAGCAACTTTCTGTGGCTTGTGTTGTTATTTTAGATTCTTGGCTCTAGACCTTCAGAGGTTCTATAACCATATCCTGTAAATACAGTGGTCCAAAGTAAAGCACATTTATTACTGTCTGGTCAGGGAGACAGAGTTGTATTGTGGGATAAAGGTTGTCAAACATTGGGCATTAACTCCAGTAAGAAGTAACCACAGAATATACAGACAATCCACATGACAATCCACACTCAGCTAGCCTTAAAGGGATAGTTCACCTAAAAATGCAAATGTACTTACTTCTGTTGAAGAAAAAAAAATAGATATTTAGAAGAATGCTGAAAACCGGTAACTTTTGACATCCACAATAAGAAAATGATAAGTCAGTGGCTACTGGTTTTCAGCATTTTGCTAAATATTTTCTTTTGTGTGTGTGTGAGTGTTCATACTATGCTCTTGCTCATGTATTGTTTAGTAATTTTTTGTCCTTCCAGTAGAGATTAAGACTGCTGTAGGCCTGAAAGATTCATACATTTTCCTTGTGTCAGGCTTTCAGATTAAGATTGCTTATGTGGAGAGCAGGCTGTTAAAATCTAAATTCAGCTTCTGCTGGGATCATTTGGCAGGCCTGCGTATACAAAATCTGTTCCACACGTTCACACGCACAGACGTTAAAACTTTTCTTTGTGGGCTGAGTGTGTCAGGTTTCATGACGTATGTAATAACAAATTGCTCCAGGATTAATCAAAGCAGTTTTGTGTAATCAGGTTGTACTGAGAAATGGCGGCTTGTTGCGAAACAGACTGCAGGTAGATGCGAAACATCTGATGAAGGGGTAATTAACGCCAAGTTGAGCCGTGCCAGACTTTGTGGAGCGCGTTCATATGTCTGTGATCTCTCATAAGGAGGCCACACACGCCCATGTAATGCTGTGAGGGCTCATGGGAGAATCAATGACATCAGTGCATTTCCTCTGCCCTCAGGGGTAAGGTGCGGTTATTGATTGTTTGTGTCTGGTTTTAATTATCCTCCGGTGGAAATGAAAGGGAGAGGGGGGGTGCATCAGCAGATTCTGCCAATCAATATGATGCACAATCTGATTGAGGCACTTCAAACAATATGGGACAATCGACCAATTAGAACACGGGAAGCCTCACGTTTTGGTTTGACTTTCACAGTAGGAGATGATGAGAGTGCATTAAACTTTATAGGTGTGGTTGCTCACTAAATGTTGTGCTGAAAAAGACCCATTGTCCACTGTCAGTACTGCACTTTAAAACCATGTAGCTTTCTTTTAGTCTGTGATGTGATTAACTCAAATCTGTTGTGAAATGTGAGATTAAGACATTTTCCTGAAGACTATGGATGTGTCATATAAAATTTATTTCTGTTTTATTGAAAATGCTATTGAACTATTACTCAAAATTAAGCTTTGTAATTAAAAAATATATACAATTATTTAATGTTATTAAAAAGTAAAGCAGTTCTTTTACACTTTAGATTGTATTTTTGTTCAAATAAATGTAGCCTTTGTGAGCAGAAGAGGCGTTGGTGGTGTATAAGCAGTAATGTTGGTTTATTTTAATAAAACATTACACTAAATGACGATGGAAAATCATTTCACTCATATTTTGACCATTTATTTTGGCATAAGTTATTAGCCTTAAAGGTAGACACTTTAATTAGATTTTTGAATACATTATGTAATTTTTTTTTTGATTGAAGGCATCACAATGCAATTGGGTTTTGCATAAATTGCAATCAATTGTTCTTTGAAAAAAAAAATCAGGAAATGCCCAATGTTAAAGAGTTGAGTGCATTTATATTTATACATTTTTTTATTAAAAAGTTTTTTTTCATTAAATTTGACATTTACATTCTTATAATATTTTACTATTTGTTAAATGTTTCTTTGTGCTTGTAGTTAAAGAGATAGTTCCCCCTACGATTAATGTTTTCTCACCATTTACTCACACTCAAGTGGTTCTAAACAAAACAATATATTTTGAAGAATGTAGGAAAAAGCAGCTATTGACATCCACAGTAATAACAAAAGGGTAATATATGGAAGTCAATGTTTTATTTTTCTAGCCTTCTTCAGTATACCTTCCTTTGTGTTCAATAGAATAAAGAAACTAGAACAAGTGGATGGTGAGTAAAGGATGACAGAATTTTCATTTTTTGGCAAACTCTCACTTTAATAACATAAAAGATGCATTGAGCATTGTTTTACAATTAATTTTTTTTTAATCGAACCATTAATCACATTAATCATTAATCAATAACCATTAATCGAATCAAACTGTGATTAAAGTCTGTTATTATACAAGTGAAATCACATTCATTATTTAATTAGATGCGGACATCAAAATGTAATATTTCATCTTTAACCCACAAATCTATTATTTTAAAGAAAAAATTGTCAGTGTTTCAACGTGGTTTGTCAGTGTGAGATATTTTAGGTCTGTGTTTGTGACTGTGTCTAGAGAGCATTTGTCAATGCTCAGTCAGAATTTAAGCATCTCTCTCTATCTCTCTCTTTTTCTCTCTCCTTCGTTCTCCACGTCTATTCATATCCTCCTGTTCAATAGCCCTGCCTCATGCGCTTCCAGCTACTCAAGATTCCAGAGTGTGTAGCAGTGCCAATTAGTTCTGCGGTGTTTTGTGTGTGTGTGTGTGTGTGTGTGTGTGTGTGTGTGTGTGTGTGTGTGTGTGTGAGGCTGTGTAATACTGCTATACTGTATGCGGTGCAGCACTGGTGCTCTCCACACTCATATGATGAGTCATACACTCTCAGCAAGTGCAGGGCTTTCCCTTGCTCGGATGAAAAAGATGCTCACATTTTATTGCTGTTTATCACAACATTACACTTTCATTTCAATCCTTCTGTCTAACCAAAATCATCAGCATGGGACGTTCATCCATGGTATTCAGATTATGACCTGTGCTGACTGCAGAGGTATGAACATTCAACGTATTTGATGCTCAGTATGTGGAGGGAATTCCCAGCATAGTTGCTTAATCCGTTGAGGAATGGCCTTGTTTTGCAGGTTGATCTAATGCTGTTAACTAATTCGATTTGAAGCCTTTTCTGTTGTTCCTTTGAGACGCACAAGTGTCCTTCTCATGAGAAGCTGAAATGCAGGATGGTGTGTGTGAGTGAGGAGCTGGACTGATATGTGTGGAGTAAAAGCAGCTTGTTGTAAAGGGAGGTTTCGGTGACTGTTTTGATCGACAGTCTCTCAGTTTCATTGCTAATGGTGTCTGTGCTTAAGTAATTGCTTCATATGCGTAATGTTCTGGGTTCAGTATAAGTTCATCTATAAACAAGGGCTTCTGTCAGTTTCCACTAAAGCTATTTCAGCCGCCCTTTAATTTATATAAACAAACAGGAATCACAATTGCAAATAGGTAGTGATGTTTGTAGTATTAATTGTTAAATATTATAAGTCAAGAATATGGTATGGTATCAACTATTCTTAAAATACATGTAATTTTTATCCAATTTAAACGTTTCTAGACTTCATTTAAATGTTTAAATTAAATTGCTGTAATTACAATGGTGGGCTGATTAATTTCGGTCATGAATCATATATACTTTTACATTTATCTAACTTGACTTATCAAGTAGCAATTAGCATAATAAAAAGTTTTCTGAAAGATCGTTATGCTTGAAAATTTCACATGAATAAGTTACACATAGGTTACACATCACATAAATAGTTATTGTCTAAATTGCAGCGATATTTCTCAATATCACAGTTTTTTTATTATTTAATAAGATAAATAAGATGTTTATATTTGCTATACAATATTAAATAATAATATTCATCACAATATCGCTATTACCATTATTACTGATCTTTATATATTGGATTATTTTTATGAAGTTCCTGTCTTGTGTACAGACCTGTGTTTTGTGAATTGTCTACATATAGCCCCATTATTTCACTGCCTAAAGAGCGTTAAAAATATCTAGCAAGTCAAGTAGTGGTGCAACCAATGACAAAAACAACAAAATGTACATAATAAAAAACAAATTAATAAATAAAAACAAATAAGTGCATTTTGTTATAGAGGACCTCCACTGGCCTTTATGCATGTATTAACTTCAGTAGATCTCCTAAAATATAACACAATTAGCTTTATTAAAAAATATATATATATATATATATATATATA
>CAIGQW010000596.1:7232918-7247459 GCA_903798125.1 Danio choprae
TATATATATATATATATATATATATATATATATATATATATATATAGTTTTTTATGTACACAGAACAAGAAGAATCTCATTGGTAGAAAGTCTCATAAGACATGAAGAATATTTTAAAACAGAAGAAAGAAGACAAAAAGCAACAAAACAAAATGCATATAGTCACAAAACATACAAAACTAGAACAAAATATGTAGCTTAAACTTCAGAAAGGTCACTGGATTACACCTGAGTTATAGATTTGTAAAATATGACACAATTAGTTAAGACTGTAAAAAGCCATATTTTTTTAATAGATTCTACCCCTCCTTAATATTTAACAATTACTAATGCTATTCATTTTTTCTCATGGTCTCACACACTTTCAGCTGTTGTCCTCTGAATTGTTTTAAGACGTTTTCTCATGCTCCCCTGTCTAATGTTGTTTCTGCAGACCATTGGAATGTCTATTTTTGGCAGCTTGGGACACTGTGTGAGTGTATTTCCTGTTGCCCTGCGATTGGTCAGTCTTGTTGTGAGTCACATGGTTGGTGGAGGTCTTTGTCCTCTTCATGTCTGTCTAGGGTGAGTCCACTTATCAGTCTAGACATCAGACCATTGACTGCTCATGTTCTAGTCATGGATTCATTTGTGACTCTGCTTTAACTTGTGTGTGTGAAATAGAAAGGAAGTATTGGAAAGTATTACTTCGCCTTGATTAAATCAACAACCTTTAATCCACAGTCTCTTATATAATACATTCTGAGAATCAGAACACAATGTGCTTTCTATTTATTTTTGAATTGGAAATTTGGAAAACTGATTTATTGTACACAAGGAATAATGTTTTTTTTAACTACTGTCTGCATGATTATGGATTATATACAGGGACATACGCAAAGCCTTACTGTGCATCCAGTTTAGGTACAAAATTGAGCTAAATCTGGCAAAACGTTTTGTAAACATTCAAGGACATCCTCAGTTGGAAAATACATTTATAAATTAAACAAATGTGTTTTAGGGCTATCTTAGATAAAGATATTTATTGTTTAAAATTGTTTATGTTTATTATTGTACACAATATTGAATAATAGCAATATTGTGTACAATTATTTAGTTTAATGTTTATTTTATTAACATTTGCATTTTTTTGTGTGGTATTTTATAAGATTTGGCAGAACTAGTTTTCAAGAAAAAAAATATTCTTGAAAGCTAGTTCTGCCGAATCATATAAAATACTACATAAAAATAGAAACCTATATCTATACCTATATCTATACTCAGATCTGACTTTTTCCCCCTGAATTGTGAGTTTATGGCCTTTTTCTTAAAGTTTTGAATTTATATTTTGCAATTCTGACTTTTTTCTCTCAAAACTGCAATTTTATTTCTTATAATTATGCATTCATAACATTTCTTGGTATTCTGAATTTATTTCTTGCAATTCTTTTAAAATCAGAACTGCAACTTTATTTCTTCTAATTGGAAGTTTGTTGTATTGCAGTTATTTCGCAATTTAGATTTTATACCTCACAATTCAAAAACTTTTTCTCAGAATTGCAGTAATTGGGGTTCATACATAGATTTGTGCTCTTTGACAGCAAAAATCATGAAAATTCATGTTCTATGGTATTTCCCCATTTATGTCTTGAGGTAAATGTTTGTGTGTGTTCTCTAAGCAGCGTTTAGGGTCCTCTGGAGATCGTGAGAAACAGGAGAGTCCCACAGCAATTTTGGCATGAGTGTGGTTTACTCAGACTCTGCAGTATCAGCTCTCAGATCAGCTCTGTACGGAAATAAATCATGAAATATGGTTTTGTTGTAGGTGTTCAGTAGTTCTGCACTGATGTCTTTGTGTTTACTCATCTTTACTGAGCAATATTTTTTTTCCTCTGCAGTATGTGGAGAGGCCTCAATGTGAACTGTGTGGACGGATCAGGATACACACCTCTGCACCACGCGTCTCTGAACGGACACAGGTAACACTCAAATTATACCTCAAGAGACGGGATGACACAATGTTGGTAGGGCATTCAAATGTTTGGAGATCTTTACAAGCAAGAAATGTTCAATATATTTTTTAGGTGAGATATTACTACATAATACCAATAATTACCCTCTATCCAAATACAAAATATTATAAATGAGAAAAAGCGACAAAAGGTTTTGTTTCTTACATATATGTCAACTTCATTGACTTAATTTGTTAGAAATGAAAATTATTTTGTAAAAAGGCTTTAATAATTTCATATATTATACAAATTATACATATACTGTATTATAATACAGTATGCATAGATTAAGTAAGGTATATTAAGAAAAATTTGGTGCAAAATAACCACTGAGTGTCGTAGTAAATCATACAGTAGAAATATATGTGTGTGTGTATATATATATATATATATATATATATATAATACCTACTTTTAATTTATCAAGGAGATAATAAGTTATTCAAGGGTAAAAGTAAAAATGATTATACTAGATTATAAACTTTTTATTTTAAATAAATGGTATTATTTTGAACTTTCTTTATTATTAAGGAATCCTAAACATTAAAATGCATTACAGTTTCCACAAAACTTTCAGCTATGAAAATTCTGAGATTAAGTGAATACCTGAATGAAGATGAATGGACACTAAACGTTTTGCACACATTCGCATCATTCTCAGACAGACATTCCCTCCCAGCATTATAGATTTAAAAAGAGAAAGCACTAGACGTCAGGATTACTTCAGATTCCAGAGGTGTAATCCAACTGGCATACATCAGGATTAGATGACTGTGATGCCAGATTAGGGTGGGGTTTATGAAATGAGGGCGGGGTCAGATTAGGGCAGTATTTAGGTGGGTGGAGTTACATTCGATTAGTGAGAGGTTTATGGGTTGGTGGGGTGTCAGATTAGTCAGATTTTTTTTTAAGTAGAGGTGGAATTAGATTTTTAGGCTTTTTAAATATTAGCTGTAGGAACGAGGCCAGAGTGAGAGAGGGAGTTTATATAACATGAATTATGTATTATGATTACAGCACAATTATCCCCTTCATATTGTGCCTGCGAAAAACTTCATGCAGTTAAACAGTACCATGGAAGATTTATGTGATTTTTGGGGTTTAAGAATGAAAATTATCCACACGCATTCACAAAATGTGAAATCTTTTTTATTTGTCTTTCTTGCAGGGACGTGGTGTTGAAGTTGTTGCAATTTGAAGCCTCTACTAATGTGTCCGACAGTAAAGGCTGTTTTCCTCTGCATCTGGCTGCGTGGAGAGGTGACGTGGACATAGTCCAGATACTGATCCACCATGGGCCATCCCACAGCAGAGTTAATGAGCAGGTACACACATGCACTTGACTAAAGCAAATAAACACTTTTGTGAGTTTGAAGTGCATTCAGAGTCTTGCTGGAAAGATTTACAAATTGAACATGCATGAATGCCAGAGAGTCATAATTATGGATGGCTTGTCTGTGAGAAATCTTGTCAGACACAACTAATGCATAAAATAGATACATGTACACAGTATCATAGTAGTAGCTAGTGTTTGGCGCCACTCTATTGCATTTTCGTTTTAAAACACATACGTTTATTACAGTTATGCCTGGTGTTCATACTACTGTGGGATCTTCTATACCTGCAAACAAACAGCGTGTTTTGAAAATGCTCAACACCCCTTATTATTTTGAAAATGGAGGTGCAATTATGCTCCATCATTCTCTGACTGTTCTTCTGGACTTTTGCGATTCATCAAGCTCCTCACCGGCAAGATATGTGCATGCACAGTGAGTGTTAATGGTCATGTATCATGTGTTTTAGGAAGTATAGTTTGGACAGAGATTGTTTTCTAAAATGCATTATGAACGCCAGCATGGATGATTAGTGTATTCATTTTACAAGAGCTCTTTTAAAATGAAAAAGCACCAATGTAAGCACAGCCTAGATAGAATATATGATGATTAAATTTGCAGAAAACATTAATACGCATAACAAACCTGATGAGAATTCCTTATTACTCACCCACAAGCCTTTTAATATGTATTTAGTTTAATAGTTTAATCTAAGAAACAATCCCGTGCTGTGAGTAGAACAATAGGAGGATGTGCCCTAAAAACTCCTAAAAACTGTCCTCTATTTAGTGCTCCTTTTTCACTCAGAAATGTGTTAAAATACTTTATTGCACTCAGAGTTTAAAAGTACAAATCAGAAATTTGATATGATTATACTTTGGGTAAGTTGCCAGTATAAAGTACAGGATGTGCTAGATGTTTGCTATAAGCTATACGCAATATTTTCCTAATTGTTGATAGATGGAATAAAAATAATGATTTAAAATATATCAACAGTATGCTGTTTTCAGATTTCAGATATGCTAAGTTAAACTAACTAAAATGATTTAACCTTTTAAAAAATACATTAATTTATTTTAAGCTGAAACTGGCTGTGGGAGTTTTATTGAGAGCTAAACACATTGTGTTTTATTTTTAACTCATAATTGAAACCATAATATATTAATAATACATTTTAAAAATACATCAAAAATTCATTTTGAACTTTCAAGTCTTGAAAAGTGTGAACTGAACTTTAGGGTTGCTAGGATATTCTGGATGGTTGCTAGGTTTTTGGTATTTAGTATAAGTGCAGTATTCATACAGAATTATCATGACATCTGAATATCAATAGCACACCCTTCTTCAACAACCCATCACAACTAGGTTTTGTTCAATCCTGAGCGCTCACAAGCACTAGTAATGAGCACTGATTGGCGATTTACACAAGCCTAGTACAAATAAACAGAGCACAAACACACAAAACACCTGCACACAGTCACTCATTCACACGCTCTCAACAGGGTTTTGACAGTTTCAGACCTGTTTCTCACATCTCAGCGTGTTGATGCGCTGATGGAGGGTTTGATGAGCAGAATCAGAGCTGCTCTGTGAAAGACCTGTATTTACCCGCAGTTAAAATGCTGTCTCAGTGCAGGGAAGAGTGCTGCTCTCTCTCTCTCTCTCTTTCTCTCTCCTGCTGTCTGCCTTACTCTTAATGACAAAACCAGCCTGAGAAACAATTACCTCCAATCTTCAGCTACTAAACCAGCAGCTTGATGGATAGAGCTTCACTGCCAGTGTGAGCGCATTGTGCAGAGGCTAAGACAGTGAATGGCAATCATTTACACTCTTAGTAATCTGTTACTAATGATTAGTGCCTGATTTTTTTGAGTTTAATTTGTTTTTAATTCATTAAAGGAGGTTGATTTTAATTACTTCACCACAAAGTGACAGTTCTGTTGTCATTTTCTCACCCGAAATTTGGGTTTGATTTTCTATAAAGCCTGTATTTGTTATGTATTATAAGGGTATTTTTAAAAGTAGTATAATGAGGTGGTTCACAAACTGGAAATTCGAGAGGAGGGGTAATCAACAAGCCCATCTTGATTACTTTTGTGTCCCGTTTTGTGCTGAAGGTATGTATTTTCTTTATTGGAATTTATTAATAGTTTGCGTTTAAACAGCCTTTCATCGCGTTTGCGCTTGAACAACTAAATGAATGCTCAGGTCTATTTAACTGACTATATTTCGATTAAAATATTCTGGTATATGCATATTTATGCAAATATGCAAAACCCTCCTATGAATTTTTATTTTTTTTCAAATATTTCCCAAGTGATGATCAAGGAATTCTTTTTCACAGTATTTCCTATTATATTTTTCTTCATGAGAAAGTCTTTATTTTTTTTAGTTTGGCTGCAATGATAATAATTATATGATAAGGCCAATATTATTAGCTCTGCTTAAAGGGATAATCCCTGCAAAAATGAAAATTTACTCACTATTTACTCACCCTCAACTGATTCCAAGCCTTTGAGTTTATTTATTCTGTTGAACAAAAAATAAGTTATTTTTGTAAATGTTGAAAAACTGTAACCATTGACTTCCATAGAAGGACAAACAAGTACTATGGGAGTTAATTGTTACCAACATTTAAAAAATGGATTCCAACATTTAAAAAATAACGTATTTTGTGTTCAACAGAATAAATAAACTCAAAGGCTTGGAACTCAAACAGGTTTGTGACAAATGAAGGCTGAGTAAAGGATGATGAGTTCTCATTTTTAAGTCAACTATTCCTTTAAGATTTGTTTTTCTCCAATTTGCTACAGAGCAAACCATTGTTGTCCAGTGACATGCATTATTAACCTAACTTGCCTGGTTAACCTAAGTAATCTAGTTAAGCCTTTACATTGCACTTTAATAATACTAGTATTTGAATAGTAATATAATCTTGCAGAATACCAAGTAAAATATTATGTATTGTCATTATTGTAAAGACAAAAGAAACTATTATGTTTAAAAATGTGTTGAAAAATCTTCTCTCCCTTAAACAGCACTTAGGAAATATTTGAAAAAGTAAGAACATTTCACAAAAGGGCTAATAATTTATTTTAAACCGCAAAAATCCAGCTGTGTTTATGACCTTACCCCTATAAAGAACATGTTTACAGGTCCATTTTGTTGGAATATTAAGCATAATCTGGTAAATAATGTGCACTTGATGTCAAAATGTGAATAAAAGCTTATATTAATTCGCTCCGGTTTGGATTAAACCACTGAATTCATTTACATTTATTTTTACGTTTCTTTTTGGTGGGTTTTCAAGAGTTCACACTTAGCTGATGATTGATAAAAAAGCGTATTTGGCATGCTGTTCCGGGAGAGAGCCCTGAGCTCAAAATATCCTCGAGCCCGGGGCTCCCTCCCGTTTGAAGGGTAAGAGGGAAGTTTAAGCTCAGATAGGTCTCGAAAACTCCCCTGCTTGTGAACGTGCTTGAGATATAGGATGATATTTTGGAGTAGTCAATTTACTTATGGTGAATGTCTTTGGACGATGGGAAAACCCACGCGAGCATGGGGAGAACATGCAAACTCCGCACAGAAACATCGACCGGCCTGGTGAGGGCCCAACCAGTGGTGTTCTTGCTGTGAGGCGACAGTGCTAACCACTGGGCCGCCGTGCCACCCAGTCAAGAGAAGGGAAGGAGTAGGGGTGGAAGAGGGGATTATTCAAGACGAAAATGACTGGAGTGGAAAAGTCTGGTTATTTATAGTGAGTCAGTATTCGTCTGATTGGAGCAATAAACGGAGCTGATGCGGTGCCAGCCGTGTTCAATCCTAAGCACGTGATCCTCTAGAAATTAGTTTATGAATAAACCACATTTGGGTGAATATACTTTCAATGAAGGGACAGAAATCTTTCAAGTTTGGTTAACAATGAAAAACTGTGAACAAATATCTTATGGATCAACATGAGGGTTAATGGAACAACAGGAGTTAATGATAAAAGAATTTTTATTTGTGGTGAACTAACACTATAAAATTCATGAAATCAATAAATGTTGGCCTTCTTAACTATTTTATACACTCTGCACAACTCTGATTGATAAATAGTGCTAACTAGTTAGTATTGCTAACTAGTTGATAGCAAACAACGGTAACCTTTTAATCGAATTTCACTCCATTGTACATCTGATTTTGTGCAGCACTTTTGGAACTATAAGCAATGCAAAAGCGGCGATACACAAGGACGCAGCCGATGGCACCGGCATTATGGCATATATTACACTGCAGTGTGGGATGCTGAGCTCTTTATGACTTGGACATTACTCATATCCGAACATAATACTCATATATTTGGTGTCAGAGGCTATGCTATTATTTCAGCGCTGCGATATAGATTCTGTTTATAGCCCCATCACTTAAAGCTAAGCGTTTTATAGTTTTTATGCTGACACAAACGCACACTACGCTTGTAAACACTCTAAGAAAAGAGATGTCAGAAAGGTTTTGCCGTTTATGTATTTTGTTGTGCATATCTAATGTATGAACCAATGCTTCATCCAGATTTGTAAATGCATTAAAGGTGGAGGGGCTCCATTTATCATTCTTTCATCTGGAAAGACATAAAATCAATCTGAACGTTCAGCGCTTCTCTGGCGTGTTCTTACTGAAAAAAATGCACGTCAAACGTACCTGTGGGTGATTTGTCATTCCGAAATCTCCATCCTCAGAGGGAAGAACATGACAGCCTATGACAGGCCTATTTTACAGCATATGACCGTTTATTAAGGGAAGTCTGTGCTAATTTACTTGAAGAGCACTTACTTATGTCATTCAGCTAAGCGAGAGCTTCTTGAAAGGATAGTTCAGCCACAAATGAAGAAGTTCTGGCATCATTTACTCATCTTTGGCTCTTTTCAAACTCGTATTAGTTGCTGTATTAGAGCGTAAAATGCGGTTATGTATGCTAATCAATGCACTAGAGTTAGTTTTGTTGTATATACATATAAAGAGGCTGTTGGTGTATTCATTTGCAGATTTACGGACCAATTACAGAGGGGATTTAATTGAATAAAAGTATAAATCATACTAAATTTTGTGTGTTGGTTGTAATCTACCTTTCTGGTAAAACTTGATTTGCTGTGTTTAGGGGTGTTGTATATTGGGGAAAAAGGCAAATAAATCAAGTTATGGTTATTCACTGGTAGGATATTAAAGTTGATATAATATTTAATAATTTTTTTAAATGTTTGGGGTTTGTAATATTTTTTAAATGTTTTGGAAGAAATGTCTTATTCTCACCAAAATAAAAACATAAATATACTAACAGCAATATTGTGTCTGAAATGCCAAAATGGCAAAATTTCAAGTAAATAAATAAGCAAACAGAATTAAATGATAAAAAGTACTTATCTTTACTTTTTCAGGTATAATATTATTTATTTTATGTTTTTGAGAACATGTATTTAATTTCATATGTGTATTTATTTTAATGTATTATTTTATTTCTTTATTTCAAAGAGTGTTTACCTAAATGTACCAGTGCAGTTATGGTTAGTTCACTTTAAACATTATAAAATTGGATATACATAAATAAGGAAATGACAGTAAAATTTATATTTAAAATATTTTTTAAAAACATTAATATTTAGGGTTTTTTCAATGTAGAGTTTAAATTCATGCATTTGTTCATTTTTTTATTTGTACATTTCTCAGTTTTATTAATTCTTTTATTTTTTGGCAGCTGTAGTAAGCCATGTTACAACAGTGATTTTGTGAAACATTGTTCATGTTTTGTGGAAACCACTTTTCATGATTATTTCAGGATGAACAGCTTTTCATTCAAATGGAAAGATTTTCTAAAAAAGTGGCTTTACACTGTCACTTTTGATCAATTTAAGACATCCTTGTTTGTAAACTAGTGTAAGTTATATTAATATATTAAAAACTACTATGTAAAAACTGTAAGAGCAATAAGATAGCTAACATTTTTTATTATTATTTAGGGAGTGTGAGAAAATAACTAATTTTCTGCGTTACTCTGGAATGTTTTGTTTTCTGCTTGCAAGGATGAAAGGTTACACCATTTTCTCTGACTCTCAGCTCCTCTGAGCCCACAAGAGACGGCCCTCTGAATTCCTCCATTTTTCCCTCTCACACACACACACACAGTTAGCCAGATGTGTTTGTGAGTGCCGGTGTCAGATCTGCTGTGTTAACACTCTCACCAGCTCTCTTTA
The DNA here is from genome assembly GCA_903798125.1 of Danio choprae. Taxonomy (NCBI): domain Eukaryota; kingdom Metazoa; phylum Chordata; class Actinopteri; order Cypriniformes; family Danionidae; genus Danio; species Danio choprae. Next base: position 7,242,471 of record CAIGQW010000596.1, read on the forward strand.
GTACAGGTCACTGATATGAGGTCACTTCCTGTCAAGCGTATGTGAGCATAAGTTGAACCATGTGTTTATAGTCCAGTGGGCATCACTGGACCAAGCTGTGGAATGGCATAATGTCTTAAGGGAATCATATACAAAGGAATAGAATGATGAAATAAATATATATTATAATAATAAATATGAATATTTAGGGCATAATGTTGATTACCACTAAATAATATGTAAATGATATTCATATCAACATGATTTTAGTGATTTGCTTTTCTGTTTGAAATACACAGAAAAATGAATGCAAGTGTTTTTTCTATTTTTTTATTTTGTTTATTTAATTTATGAACATACATAATTAGCTTTTTTATTATTTCATTTGAATGGTAACACTAAAATAAGCTTTCGTTAGTTCATGTTTATAAATGTTTTAATAACATGAACAAATAATAAACAATACAATTATTACTGTATTTATTCGTTATTTATGTTTAATAATGAAAACGATGTGATTTGTTCGTTTTTGGTAAATTATAGTCTATTATTTAATGTTAATAAGCACAAATTTGGATTTTAATAATACACTAAATGTAACTAAACTATGATTAATAATTGCTGCACAAATATTGATCATTATAATTTTGGTTAGTAAATACAGTAGCAATAACCAATATAACCTTATTGTAAATTGTGACCATTTTATTTTATCTTACTTGTGGCAATCAAAATTATGCCGCAAATGCTGCTTATTGAGCTTAACAAATCTAACCCAGAACATTTGAAATAATGCAAGTGCTAAAAAACTTTAAAAACTTTTAAATGAAAAATTTTTTAAATGTTTTTTTTCTGTCTGTTTACTTTCATTTTGAATTTTATTTTATTTTATTGTTTAATTTTTGCCAGTTTTTATGCTACAAATGCAGTCTGAGCTGACCATATCTAACCCAGAATACTGCTTTAATTCTACAATATCGGCTCAGAGACCGAATCCACATTAAACAGCACAGGATTGTACAGGCTAGCCGAGACTAATGTGCTCCTCCACACCTCCTCAATCCCCCCGGGGGCTTTCACTGTCTGTTTCTACATCTGCTTTAGTGATCAGCTGTATGAGACAAGACTCACAGGTCCTCATCAATGAACAAAGCACTTTTGTTGAGCCTGTTTGTCTTGTTTTACTTTAATGATGTGTTTTGTGTCATTTAAAGTGCTGTTCGCTAGATACGCTGTCACCATTGTGTGTCATTTCATTTATTGAATGCGAATGCTGCTTCTTCTGTTGTTTAATCATGACAGCCCATCTTGGATATTAACCAATAGGGTGTAAACAGTGGGAAATCGTCCTGCTGTCTCTCTGGATATTGCTCTTTCTGGCCGACATACAGATGTACGATGGAGGCACTGCACATAGATGCAGGAAATTACTGTGTGTGTGTGTGTGTGTGTGTGTGTGTGTGTGTGTGTGTGTGTGTATGTGTGTGTGTGTGTGTGTGTGTGTTTGGCGTTCAAGGCTGAAAAAAGGGAGATTAAAGAGTACGAGAGAGCGCTAGAGATATCTCTTTGCAGTATCAGGTCTGTTTCTTTGTGCTGCTTCAGGGACTGGGAGTCTCTTATCATCATTTTCAATCATGTCTGGCTAATTAAGGAACCCATTTGCCTGAAATAAGTCATTGCGGTTAAAGCGGCCGCTTGCTGCAGTTCTCTTGTTTATTGACAGACCTTGCATGAATGCTTCGTTTGCCTTCATGTTGCAGTCATAACTGCTTATTTCTGACTCGTCTGTAGGAGCACTCCTCTAAAAACATGCACACAAACACGTGTACAGTAGTGGAAAGATAAAGTGTAGTGTGCTGTATTGCCAACAGAGGGCACTGTTGAGTTATAATGCAGGTTATGGCCTGTTTGGGTCAGGTGGATGAAATATTTGTCAGCCTGGTAGGTTTACATGTTAAACTCTTAACTCATCTCTCACCATTTGTGCACCTAGAAAAGAGCTGGATTGTTGCATTTCTAAATGATCAGACTGAAGATTGAAAGACGTACAATATCTACTTTCTGTTGAATTGGGTCAATAAATAAAATCTTAGCAGGTGGGGTTATAATTTAACAGAGGGCTTGCAGCAAAAGTGCCACCAAAATAAACAACATTGGCCATCAAATTTGAGATACGAGAGAAAACGTCACTGCACAATAAACTAAACCTATTAAAGTCACAATTTCAGTGAAATGTGGAGATGAAAAAAAGTGTCAATTATTTATTTATTTATTTATTAGCGCAGCGCTGAGCCCCAGAAACAATCATACACATTTCTGTTTAGTGTATGAATGTATAGACCAGTCAGAGACATTTTGATTAAGCCAACTGGAAATGGCAGGATTATGTAGTGTGTGTCCATGATTCATGTTTTCTCTCATTATATACATCATGAGATTTGCTTTGCAGCCACAGTGATTATAACTGGAGTTTTTGCATGTCTGCTCTGTGTTTTGTATGTGTGTAGCCAAATAATGCCATGCCATTTCTAGCATGCTGGCAACATCTTGGTAGCAGTCACAACATTCTAACAACACAGTGGTTACCAGACACAACGTTCTAGCAACCCCATGGTAACAGATAGCATTCTATCAACACCATGGTAACCACCACCAACATTCTAGCAACACCATGGTAACCAGGCACAACATTCTACTGTAGGATCACCACAGTAACTAGACACAGCATTCTAGTAGCAGCATCGTAAAGGCCCGTTCACACTAATGATAATAACTATAACTAAAAATATATTTGCATCCACACTGACTAACATTAACAATCTGTTAATTTGTAGTTTAGTGTCGACATGGTGGCTCAGTGGTTAGCACTTTCGCCTCACAGCAAGAAGTTCGCTGTTCAAATCCCGGCTGGACCAGTTGGCATTTCTTTGTGGAGTTTGCATGCTTTCCCTGTGTTTCCTCCGGGTGCTCCGGTTGTCCCCACAGTCCAAAGACATGCCCTATAGGTGAATTGAATAAACTAAATTGGCCATAGTGTATGTGTGTGAATGAGGGTGTATGGATGTTTCCCAGTACTGGGTTGCAGCTGGAAGGGCATTCGCTGTGTAAAACATATGCTGGATATGTTGGCGGTTCATTCCACTGTGGCGACCCCTGATGAATAAAGGGACTAAGCCGAAGGAAAATGAATGAATGAGTGAATAATTTGTAGTTTATGCTTTTTATTTAGCATTACCACCTTGTAAGCAGCAGGTATGCTACTAATGCATTGTTTCTCTTCATCTTTATTGTTATCGCAGTGGTCTGTTGTTTTACATTTAGAATGATTTTTAGAACTCTGTCTTTATTGTTATCTTTTTAGTTAACTTGCTTGGTGTCAACGGTTCTTAAAGTGCACGTGAACTGGAAGTTGTTGATGTACTCCCAACTGAAGCAGAATATTGAGTAGGGGGCGGGGCTTTCTTTTTGTGCATCATTCCCTTATAGCAAACTAATAAGAGGGGTAAGAGGGGCATGGTTACCAATATTGTGGCTGAAGCTGTCAAACTTCAATTAAAAGGCCGCCTCTCCCAACGTAGAAGCAAATGGTCAGACTTTGATTGAAGATTACCAAAACAAACCTTTTTTCAGTAGATTAACTTGCACAGATTAATTTTTCACCTAAATAATAGCAATGTGCACTAGCAACATTAACATTGTACATTATGATTTCACAAGGACTTTAACATCCAGAGCATTCTAGCGAACGCCATGGTAAATGCACACAACATTCTAGCACTGTGATGTGACACTCATACTTTAACATTGCCATTATTCCAGGGTTTCATCACAACATGATGACATGTCTTTATTATTTTTCACCAATAAATCATTGAATTACATTGACGTGATAGAGGGATACGATCAGGGTGTGTATCTGTGCTACTGTGCTGCTGTGCTAAAAAAAATCATGGCAATAGCCTGAGGGCCATTACAATGCATTATGGGACTTATTTAGGGCAGTAGGTGATTGACAGACAGTTGAATGACAGCTCATGTTTTGATAATGAATGCTTCGTAGTGAATTTCTGTTACAGTAACATGCTGTCTCTCTATGTCTCTCTCTCTAATGTAGAACCTTGAGAAGGAGACAGCTCTACACTGTGCAGCTCAGTACGGTCACTCCGAGGTGGTCCGTGTTTTGTTGCAGGAGCTGACAGACCCCAGCATGAGGAACAGTCGAGGAGAAACGCCGCTGGACCTGGCCGCCCTCTACGGTCGTCTGCAGGTGGTCCGCATGCTACTGACGGCCCACCCTAATCTAATGAGCTGTAATACACGCAAGCACACACCTCTACACCTGGCTGCCCGTAATGGCCATCATGCTACAGTTCAAGTGCTTCTGGAGGCCGACATGGATGTTAACACACAGGTCAGTGTATGGGCAAGCTATCCTCTTACTGTACAACTTATACACATTCACTCCAAATCTCAGTTTTCATGCTCCATTCATAACATAGAGAGAGAGAGAGAGAGGATGGTTTAAGGGCTCGATTGGATGAATAATTAATCTAGCCATGAGAATAAGTGAAACGCAGTAGAGGAACACTCTGTTCTCAGTCCGGGGTTTCCTTGGGCTACCCTGGTGTGTGTTTACTTTGCTATACTTCAGGGACATATTTTGTACCAAGAAGTGACCTAAATCATACAAATCTTCCCTTTGGGAACATTTGGGGACAACCTCAATTTGAAAAACAATTCATAACATATCAATGGAAGTAGAGAATACATTTTAAAAAAGGCTTATAAAGACATTTGAATGTTAGAGTAGTATGCATTGAGAATAATAAATATTATGTTGAAAAAGGTAGAAGTTTTGGTCTGTGTTTTTATGATAGGGGATGTGGTTGTCAAATGTCAAGTGTGTGTGTGTGTGTGTGTGTGTGTGTGTGTGTGTGTGTGTGTGTGTGTGTGTGTGTGTGTATGTGTGTGTGTGTGTGTGTGTGTGTGTGTGTGTGTGTGTGTGTGTGT
>CAIGQW010000596.1:7252548-7272296 GCA_903798125.1 Danio choprae
ATATATATATATATATATATATAAAATGTATTGTTAGTTCTGACATTAAAGGGATAGTTCACCCAAAAATGAAAATTTACTGCAACTGAATAACTGAAAACCTGTAGCCATTGACTTCCATAGTATTTGTTTTTCTTACTGTGAAAGTGAATGGTTACAGGTTTCTGTCTTTCTTCAAATTTTTTTCTTTTGAGTTCAACAGAAGAAAGAAACATGTAAAGGGTGAGTAAAATAAACACTTTTGTGTAAACTATCCCTTTAAATGTTAAATAAATATTCCAAGCTTTGCTTTAGATTTTGTTTGCTATCTTTTGTAAAATAGGACCACAGTAATTAGACAAGAACTACAAATCTCATTTACATAGTTTTCTTTTTGTATTTTCAGTGTTGTGCCATCATAAGCAGATGGAACAGTTTCATGGTGTTGTTTTATTGGGAATAAAAAAGTAAATTAACCCCAGTTACTTTACAGATCATTGAACAAAAAAGATGCAATGTAGAAATTAAAAACACTGGAAAACATAAAAAAGGATCCAAAATAATGTATTTCTTCTTTTTTTTTTTTCAGGGATTGATGCCAACATCAGAGATTGCCAAGGAAGAACTGCACTAGATATACTAAGAGAACATCCATCTCAGAAATCACAACAAATTGCTTCTCTCATACACGGTAAAGTGTTTCACAGATTTCTAAGTGCGCACACTCTGAAGCTTTTTTTTAAAGGAAATAAACCCCTTAAAACACGCACCAGCACACTCTCACACACGTGCACAATTTGACAAGGGAGTGTGTTCTTGGTGGAGATCAGAAGGCGGATGCTTGCAGATTGATAAAATTCATTCCAGGAAGTTTGTGTAAGATTGAGAACAATGGTTGTTTAATGCGTTAGAAATCCATGTTCCCTGACATACTTTGGACAAAAAAACCCCCAATATCAAACACTTACAATAATGTGTCTTCAGTCTTGTTCATGAGCTTTAGGACTTATTACATGTTTATTACTTTGTTATTACCACATTCACAGAATTTTGTTCAGCCTGCTTTCATTTTTCTTGTACAAATCCAACTAAACTCAAACTTTTTTCCAGCAGAGTTAATCATACAAAACAAAAGAAACTGACTGTTTAAACTTAATGTTCCACTACACTGTCAAAAACACACCCTCATAAAAGAATGAGATGTGGTTAACTGGTTTTGAAATTCATTTTAGCACACTTGTTGTTTCCATCCACTTCATGCCCAGTGTTTCTCATTTCTGAGGGTTGTGAAATGCGGTCTTGGGTCTTTAGAACTCCTGAAATGGCTCCTTTTGACACATGTGAAGACTAAATCACCCGTCATCCTACAGAACAGAGGCGAAATTAAAGTTTTCCTCCCTGTCTCTGTGTGGGCAGCGAAGCAGAATCCTTAGCGTGAAGGAATCTCAAAATCACACTTGCTGTGGTTTTAAAATCCACAGTCTTTGACGGGACGCTGAAACTATTGTTGTTTTCATGGTCACCGTGTGGCTTGTGCAGCCTATAGTTGTTTAGAGCTGCAATTACAACCGCCTCATTTTGGTTTTCACCAACCTGAAGTGCCTTTTTTCTTGTTTTTGTTTTTTTTAAGAGAGAGATTGAGAAAATAGGGAGATTAAATAAGACAAAATGGAATGTAAATACATAGTTACTTGCTTTCTTTCAGGTCCTGTGTAGAAATCACACTGTTTGGCTTTAGTTATCCTCAACTATAACTTAACAATGGTATTCTAACTGAGCTGGCTCTGGCCAAATGTGTTTTTGTGTCTGCCTGTTTATTGTATGTAAATATCTTTCTTTCTTTCTAGATTATATGATGTCAGATTGTGACAGAGGGAATTTTCACGAAGACTTAGCACGACAGCGACCAATACCGACACCACGCACTTCAATACCATCTCCTGTGCCCTCACCATCTCTACGGCATAAAAGTATGTTGGATTTTATTGATGTAAAATAGTGCTGTTTATCAATTAATGTGACTAACCATGCTTAATATATGTGTAGGTATTCATGGATGTGTGTATTTATATATACATAATATACGCACTACACACAAAATCATTACAAGCATAAAATTTTGGATGTCATTAGTCGCATTAAACTGCAGTATTTTAAAAATACCTGTTAATTAACAGTTGCCTTTACCTTGTGATAATTGTTCATAATTGTTTTCCATTTATTTTATGATTTTGACTTGCATTATGGGATCTTCATATCAGCACTGCAAGGTTTTTGTTGAACAGTACAACAGAATGAGTTTTATTGACATTTATAATAGTTTAAAGTATTTATATATTGTAAATTACAGTGCAAAAACTGACAGCCAGTGCTGTTTTTTATTGTATGGATTTACTTCTATATATATGTTATTTCTCATACAATATATTGTTTTAAAAACTAAAAATATAAATAAAAATCATATAGAGTTACATTTTATACATCAAAAGTGTTATTATACATCAAAACCTAATGTTATTATTCATTATCCAAATTTGTCCATGCTCTACATGCACTTGTTCCCTCAAAGATAATTTCTTTTGTGTTTTATTGTTATATATTTTTTGTATTTAAGTGTACAGTGTGACATCCAGTGGTTGTGTGATATTATTACAGCCCTTTGTTTAGTGTTTTTTTCCAGCCAAATATTTTACTGTTTAATTCAGGGTTTGCACATCTAAATCACCTGAACCATGTTTAAAAGAAAAAAAATAAATCTTGTTTTAGTCAATATTTTCAGACCAGAACACAAATACTGGAAATTAATAGGTAGTTTTTTTGATCAGTTTGTGTTATCAGGAAAGTGCAGTCAGCAGTGCCTCTAGTGGTCTATTGGTGCAGTGCAGTTTAGCTAGTCCTCTTTGTGGTCTGAATCTGAATTACTGCTGGATGTGCGTCTTTGGTTCCAGCTGGAGCAGCATTTTCATAATGATCACAGGTGAATCGGAGAGTCTGCCAGCCACAAAATGACTGTTAGTACACATCAGCACACTGAGCCTATGCCAGAAAACAAGCATTTGTCCCAGATTAAATATTCAAAAGACAAGAAAGAGTAAAAATAAATAGGCTGGATGAATGTTGCGTAAATGCACATTTATTTAAAAGCTCTTACAGAGAAGTTCATAAATGCAAAGTATTATGTATATATTGAGTTGTTTTGACGTGACAAAACTGTTTATTTGTTTTCACATTAAAATGTATGCTTTCTGAAAATCATCATAGTTTGGTAAACATCTATTATTGGTGAATAGAAAATGCAACAATATATTATTTTGTGTTCACATTTGGTTATATTGCAAAACTGAAAAAAAATCTATTTTTTTCTGTGATTTTCCAAAAGATGGTATATTAATAATGGTTGTTCAGGGGAGAGAGAAGGAAAAAATATCTCATTTGCAATCACTCCCTCAACTATGGAATTAGAAACGGCCTTGCAGCACTGTTTAGAAATCAAAAGTAATGCTATATTTAAAAATAAAATATTTCAATGTTCTTAGAAATATACTGCAGAAATGTGTTTATTTTATGTATCAGTTTAGGTCATATTTATAAATAAAAATGAAATAATAGTAGTGCTAAATAAATTAATTGATGTATATTAAATGTGTTATTTTAGTATTAACAACCTAGTATTTTACTATTACATATAGAAGTTGTTATAGTTTCAATTAGTGATTTTAGATTTTCTGTTTTTGTTTTATATTTTTGATATCAGTTTTTCTAGCTGTTAAAAAGCTAAAGGAAAATAGCTGAAATATAATTTTAGTCAACAATTTTTTTGGTTTAAAGATTTTCAGTGTCAGTTTTATAACTATAATAACCCTTATGCAAACTAAAAATGTAGCACTATAATTTAAACAAAAATGTAATTAGATAAAACATACATTTTGGAAATATGTAAGTAAATGTAAAAATGTGTTGTTTTAAATTTAAAGTATTGGATTTTGACTAGTAATTTAGAAAAAGCATGATGAATAAATAAGCAACAATATCAGTCATCTTCATATTAAACAGGTAAACTGTAAATAGGTTATATATGTATGTATATTTGATTCAACTTAAATATTTAAGGCAACCATGTAATTTTTAACCATGTATGTAAGTATATATAACTGTATCAGTGAACTGTGGCAGACTGAGAAATACTGTGCAGTCTAATAAGGGGTATTTTTTTTTAGCTCCTCAAAATATTTTACCATAACCTCATTATATTGTTATTTAAAGTTTGCCTTCTCTCTCTTTCTCTCTCTCTCTCTCTCTCTCTCTCTCTCTCTCTCTCTCTCTCTCTTGTGTTAGTCAAGTTAAACTTTCAAATGGAAAACCCATAGAATGTCTATTGAAGGGAAAAATATAGAGATTTCAATTTTAATGCCTTGGTTAAATCAGGACCAGAATGGAATATAAATTTGATCAACTAGTAGGGAATTTACTTGAATTTAGGTAGTGAGTGAATGCTCCATGTTTGTCCATGTTTATTATTTACTTGGTGATTTTTGGTGATCAGTAATGTCTTGAGATGTTTTGAAATAGCTGTACTTTGCTCTCTGAGGTTTTACTGTTAATCAACTTGTTTTTAAAGACTCTCTCTTTCTTTCTCCTCTTCTTTGCAGATGATGCAGTTACAGGGGAGTTGTCCAAGCTGCTGAATGAAATAAAGATCTGCCGTGATAAGGATTGCTCCTTCGAGGAGCTTTGTCAGACCATCTCTTCTCACTCTCAGTCTATGGAGAGCTTCGGCAGCGGGCGTCTGTCAGACGAGGAGCACAACAGCACTCTAACCCGAATAAACAAGGTGTGCTGCAGTAGAAAATAAAGTAGTTTATAGTATGCAAGAGAAGAACAAAATAAAACGGAAACAGTACAGGATATAGTCAAAACACCAGCTAAACCCATCAGACATAGGGTGGCAATTATATAGTACGAAAAAAAAAGAACAAAAAGAGTTCATATTTTTGCACTTTGGGTTGCCAGATTCCTTAAGCATCTTTGTTTTGTTTTCTTTTTTTCAAATTGAAGAAACCTTTAATCCATGAAAATAAAGAACAGTGTTCTTATTTTGGAAGTAGGTTGCCAGATTGCATAGAATCTCTGGATATTTTACTTTTTTATTTCCAATTGAAGAGGAAATCTTTAATCCATTAAAATAAAGAATAGGGAAAGTTCCATTTACAACATCGCTCTTCTGACAATTATTGTGTGAAAGGCAAACTAACATATACAGTATTTTTAACAAATTGTACACATTGTTCCTCCAGAACATTAAAATCATTCAATCAATAATGAAAGGTTTTAATGAATCTTTGAGTCATAGACTGTTGATGCAGTACTTCACATTGTCCAACAGAGGGCAGAACTAAACGCTATTTTCACCACTGGGTTTTCTTTCAATTTACGTAATCTCATAAATACATATTTATAGCTCTAAAACAGCCCCAGATTTAATCACTGACGCTATTAAACACAAACAGAATCGTATTTTTAATGTGGCTTCCTCACGTTACTGGCTGAGGGAGAGAGTTTAACCTTATGTAAAAGACAAATAAGCTGCTTTAGGAATGTGTGCGCTTTGCTGAAGGCCTGTCACAGTGACCACTGGATCACAGCTTACTCCACTGCATCTGTTTGATCGATACAATTAAATGTGTTTGTGTCGGGTCAATCAATCAAAGTCTGCAGAGCCCAGATAAACAAGCTAAGACACGCATGCACACACAAACACACTCTTCCAATCGATTCCAGTCACACGTCAGATGTGTCAAATGGATGTGTTTGCAGAGTCTTTAAAAAGGGATGATACTGGCCATTTTTCCAGACAGTCATAAAATAATGTTTTATTAAAACACCATTATCTGTTGTTAAATGTTTACAAATAGGAATTATTTAAATGTTTTGTTCATTTTATATTAGTAGTATATTGTTGTAGTAGTTGATTGTTTTATATGCAAGTGTAATGTAAAAATATGTTGCTTATTTAAATTTTTAAGTTGAACCAATTAAACCTTACAAGTCATTTTAACATGCATCAGTTCAGCTGACTTTAAACATCAAGTTAAAATTTCTTTAACTTAAATTAAGTTAAAATAGCATAAAACCATAAGTTGCCATGACTTTATTAGGTAATTTTTTTTACAGTGTGTGATATACTAGTTACAGTATATGCACATAGCCTGTAATATCTAAATAAAACCTTGTAATATATAAATTTGACACAAACACCTTTTATTCAGAGATTGCGTGTTAATTTCATAATTAGTGATTAAGAATTTAAAAATTAACCCAGTAAAGTCAACATGAATTTTTATATGCATTTTTTTTGTACAATATACTTCAATTATCAATATTTGACAAAATATATAACAGTGTAGGAATGTGTTTCTGTGGAAAAGAAGAAACAAATATATCATATTTTCAGAAATAGAATCAGACAGAATGGAGCTTTGAGAGTCAGATTATCACTCTAGCATATTTAAACCATGAATCATGCTATAATTCCTCTAAAAAGTCAAAGCATAATGGCCTGAAAGTCACAGACAAGCAAAGCAATTGTTCATGTTGAATTGTAGCAAGGCCGTAACCAGCATAAACACAGAGAGGGACAAGTACCCCCTGATTTTTTAGAAATGGACAAATTGTCCCCCTGAGTATTTGAAGTGCTTGAACTGCTCTGCTGCACTCCATTTAGTAATTTTCTGTCTTTAGAATGAGATTTTTTTAAAGTTATGCTTTCAGCCTAGACAAAGTGTTCCAATGAACCAGTGGTCCAATCAAATTGAAGTAGGCAGGGTTTACCTAATTCCAGAGCAAAATGTCAGTTTACTGTTGGAAAAGTGAAGTAGTGAAATTATGGGATCGAAATTGTTATCATTTTTAAATTCTAATATGTTATATTTACATGATTCATGTATTTCCAAACTGAATGTAAAGAGAAAATATATGTTTCACATTTTTGACATAGTAGGCAATAGTGTTGTCAAAAATATTTATATGTTGATACTGAAATATTTAAAATGATACAATCTTGCTTTAGGTTAGTATCGATACTGGCTTTGCTCACTTCTCTCTTCTCACCAGCATGGAGATAAATAATTAATAATAATAATATTAAGAGGTAACAATATTAATACGTTTGTTTTAATCAGAAAATAAGATAAGATTGCACTAATTTAGTGCAATATTTAGTGCAAATTTTTTAGATTTTTTGTAGTTTATTACATTTTGGACTTAAGGACTGCTCATGCACCTAAAATAAGCATTTTGTAATTTGCATACTTTTACTGTTATGGAATTTGTTGCCCACGTTATCGAAAATGGTATCGAATATCGATATTTTGCAAGGTTTCATATCGAACTTGGAAACACTAGTAGGCAATACAGATAAGAGCAAATGTGTGCATGTTTAAAAACTGTATTTGCAAAAAGACTGATTTTCAGACTGATTACTTCCAACAAGAAATACATATAAGAAAAATATTATAAAAATAATAATAATGTGCTTTTTTTAATTTGCCTTGGCGGTTCCATGAAAAATCTTTACATTCTTCTTTGTAGAACCCACAATTTCTTAATGGTTGGGAAATGGGAAGGTTCTTTAGATTATTAAATGTTCTTGACGTTAAGAAAAAACGAATGGTTCTTTTAACAACCGTTCACTGACAGGTTCTCTCTTGAACTAAAAATGGTTCTACTATAGCATCGCTGCAAAACATCTCTTTTGGGTGTAGACACAGTATTTCCTTTGCTGCTCTGTGTCTTGAGAATTTATACACTTTCAAGAAGCTTTCTGTTTGCATTACAAGTTGAACATGCACAAAATCTTTTCACCATGGTATGAAATCCCAGATCATGCAAACTATTATCAAAATGATTGGATTCCGCCAGTAAAATTACACTTTAAAAAGTACTTTAACTTATAGGTTGTTTTCAATTACGTGGTTCTGGTGACGCGTGAAATTCAGATGGAGGGCAGGAAGTAAAAAACTGAATGGAGACATAGAGGAAAGTCTGTATTTTTGAGATTTGTAGCATATTTCAAAGGAGATATAAATAGAAAGTAACCACATATGTTGGGCATGATCCTTATATCATGAAGAGAGCCGGGTTTTTTACTAAACTAAAATATATTTGCCTGTCATCGATGTGGTACATACTGTATAATTAAGTCACATGAAAAATACTATAGTAAATACTATAGTGTTTGGAAGCATACTGTAGATAATTACTTAAATTAAACTGTCGTAGTAATTACATTGTGTGGGGGTACAACACAACTGTAGTAATAAACAAATTATTCACTACGCTTCAGTTTTCTACGCTATAATCACAATGCACCGCAGTTTACACTAACGTTACAGTATTTATTACAGGTTATTAGTTACTATGCTACAGTATTCTGTAGCAATCATTAACAAAGAGTTGTACACATTATACACTTTACTATGTGGTTCAAAAAGATGTTTATTATAAATTACTATAGTTTTTCCACCATGCGGATATGTTCCAGACATCACGAAATAACAGATGAAAGTATTCAAAAGCGTGGACGAATAGTCTACATTATTATTTATTTTTGTAAGGGGAAAAATTCTCCACAATAATAACCATCTAGTTTTGTCGTAAGGGTTGCATTTCTTTTTTCTGTTGATAAACTTACCATCAACAAACATTCACCGGTGCTGCGCATCTCGATGTTCACATTATGGTTGCTTATTCTGACGAAACACCAGTAAAGACATGAATTATTGCAAAACAATACAAAGATTTCATTGCAGCGATTACATGGCAGGGTACATTATTTATATCCTCCTGGATTTTGTATAAGTGTGGTGGTGTTTGTATCTGATTTTTATATAACACATTAACATATTTATACACATAGCTAGGCCTGTATATAATCTTTATTGGTGCTGTCAAATGAAATATTGCGTTCAAAAAAGTTTGTACACATGGATGTATTGAATTTTTTTTATTACATGCCGCCTTTTCTTCTATTTTTCAGCCAGTTTTTTTAACTTTCCCCTCTTTATGAGCAAAAACTTTTGGAAGTCTATAAAAGCTGTTTGGCATTTCTTATTTTGACTGATTTCAACAATTATAAACAACATAAAACAGAAACATTTTGATGTTCTGATAGCGATTCCTATGTAGAAGAACCACTTTCTGCCCTCCATCTGAATTTCACGCGTCATCAATGACGTCATTTGAAAACAACCTATTACACGTGAAGAATTAACCTGTAATAGTAATAAATCTCAGTAATACATTGAGTTGAGTAGATTTAATTTGTTTAGGTGGAGCGTGTTTTTTTGTAGTGTGATTTTTTTTTAAATTATTTTTTTAAGTTGATCTAGTGGTAAATGTTTGTAAATATATCCTTCAGCTGGTATATTGAGTAGAGTGTTCTGTTTTTTCTTTGAGTGGTCCGCCTCCTCCCACTTGTACAGTACCTTCTCTCGCTTATCTAAATCTTGTGTTATGTTGGCTTGAAGTGAGATCAGTATCTCTGTGTTTGACTGTTGACTGTATGTAACTTTAAATATCTCTCTCCTCTGGACTGCAGCGTCCCACTCCCCCGTTACCCCCGGCGATGGAGGAGGAGGAAAAGAGCTGTGGACCCTCAGGCCTGTGGGAGGCGCTCACTCCCTGCAACGGCTGCAGAAACCTGGGCTTTTCTCAGGTACACACATTTTACACAAATATCTGCCCATACAATGCAGTTGTCAGTTTCATAGAGGATAAAGAATTTAAAATTAAAAGAAAGGAAGTAGCTAAGTCTATAAAAACACTTAGTCAACCAGTAAAATTTTTAAATGTGCATATTATAATAATCTTTGAATGATTATGTGGCACTCAAGACTAGAGTAATGATAATGAAAATCCAGTATGGAAGGAATAAAATAATTAATTTAAACATTATATTTCATTTTCAGAATTAATTTTGTTGACTAACAGCTTGGATATTTATTAACTGGTTGCAACAGCACAGGCCTATGCTATAAAAAAACAAAAAAAAACTACTAACAACTTTTTTTGTGAAACAGTGCTGAAAATGCATTAACACAGTGACTTTTGTAGCTGATTGTATTGCGTATGCATTATACTTTCTCTTTTAAACACCAAATTTATACAGTCGTGGCCAAAAGTTTTGGGAATTACATAAATATTGAAAATTGAAAAAGTTGCTGCTTAAGTTTTTATAATACCAATTTGCATTTACTCCAGAATGTTATGAAGAGTGATCAGATGAATTGCATAGTCCTTCTTTGCCATGAAAATTAAATTAATCCTGCATTTCATTGCTGTCATTAAAGGACCTGCTGAGATCATTTCAGTAATCCTCTTGTTAACTCAGGTGAGAATGTTGACGAGCACAAGGCTGGAGATCATTACGTCACGCTGATTTGGTTAGAATGGCAGACTTGACATGTTAAAAGGAGGGTGATGCTTGAAATCATTGTTCTTCCATTATTAACCATGGTGACCTGCAAAGAAACAGGTGCAGCTATCATTGCGTTGCATAAAAATGGCTTCAGAGGCAAGGATATTGTGGCTACTAAGATTGCACCTAAATCAACAATTTATAGGATCATCAAAAACTTCAAGGAAAGAGGTTCAATTCTTGTAAAGGCGACTTCAGGGCATCCAAGAAAGTCCAGCAAGCGTCTCCTAAAGAGGATTCAGCTGCGGGATCGGAGTGCCACCTCTGCAGAGCTTGCTCAAGAATGGCAGCAGGCAGGTGTGAGCCCATCTGCACGCACAGTGAGGCCAAGACTTTTGAAAGATGGCCTGGTGTCAAGAAGGGCAGCAAAGAAGCCACTTCTCTCAAAAAAACCCCATCAGGGACAGATTGATCTTCTGCAAAAAGTATGTATATACTAAGTGGCTCGGGGACCAAAACGTTTAAATTTTGGGTCCATGGCATGAAAACTCCCCAGATTTTAATCCCATTGAGAACTTGTGGTCAATCCTTAAGAGGCGGGTGGACAAACAAAAACCCACTAATTCTGACAAACTCCAAGAAGTGATTATGAAAGAATGGGTTGCTATCAGTCAGGATTTGGCCCAGAAGTTGATTGAGAGAATGCCCAGTCCAATTGCAGAGGTCCTGAAAAAGAAGGGCCAACACTGCAAATACTAACTCTTTGCATAAACGTCATGTAATTGTGGATAATTGGAAATTTGAAACGTATGAAGTGCTTGTAATTATATTTCAGTACATCATAGAAACAACTGAAACAAAGATCTAAAAGCAGTTTAGCAGCAAACTTTGTGAAAACTAATATTTGTGTCATTCTCAACTTTTGGAACTGATTTAAAAAAAATACAATTAAAAGAAATGAAGTAACTAAAAGTGAATGAGACGGGAAGTCTTGAGCCAAAAAGATTCAAATGGCTGTGCCTGCTCGTACGTTAAGAATAAGGTCAATAGCATCCCATAGAAAAAATACATTTAAAAGAGAGATCTGTAAGGGGTGTACTCATTTAGGCTACATGATGCTTATATTCATATTCAAATGAAAAAGGTTTATTCATCATATATAAGTTGTGGCATGTTGCTATGTGAACTTAACCTAACTAACCGTGTAGTTCATCAAAGTCTTCCTGACCACCTATAAAAAAGAATAAAATCTTTTCAATTCTGATTGCGCATGAAACGATGGATGAGGAAATGTTAATAGTTGGAATGTGGGCTTCGTAATGCCTGAATGAGCAAGAGGGATTCCCAGCCCTCAGACAGGAAGTCTTAATTATCCCACAGGAAGTGTAATCATGTCATACGCTCATCCGCCCACTTGCACCATGTGAGGAGACCTCCCGCTGCCATGGAAACAGGGCTGGTGAAGGTGCCAGCGGGTTGGATTGGGGTTCCTTGGGCTGCGATTCATTCTTCTGCACCCCAGCAAAACCAATGCTGAACTCCGTCACTGGCTCTCCTCCGCAGGGAGAGAGGAACACGCTGGTTCCTAGTTGCTAGGAGACGCAGAATTCATAAAGTGCATGGCGTGGGATTTCCACCCACTTCCCAATTGACAGATCTGAGTCTCCATCAAAACAGGTGCGTCACAGCACTGCGCAATAACATCCAGAGCAAACATCCAGAGAGAGAGAGAGAGAGAGAGAGAGAGAGAGAGAGAGAGAGAGAGACTCATTCAGGCTCTTTTCCAGCATTCCTCTCCCTGCCTCTCACTGAAGATGAATAGGGTTTAAAAAATAACTAATAGTTATCTTCATATTTTCCCATATTTTAGATTTTCTTTTGTTTTATACTTTTTTAATGTTATGTTTATTGCGGCTGGAAGGGAATCCGCTGTGTAAAACATAGGCCAGAGAAGTTGGCGGTTCATTCCGCAAAGGAAAATTTATGTTATGTTTAAATATGCAAATGATTTTCATTAAACATGCTAATTTGCTAAATTTCTATCACATAAATCTGAATGTTGGATGCAGTCAGGGTTTTTTTTCTTTTTGGTAGAAAAATGTTTACTGAGAGGATTTGGGAATCTGTTTTTGTTACTCCATAATTCATAAAAAACACAAAGAGCCAAAAAGAAGAATTTGTTTTTACTATTTGTTTGAATAAAATGAAATAAAATTCATTTTATTGAATAAAATGTTTCATGTAAATTTTTTTATGAAGATCGTCTTTCAATTAAGCTGAAAAAAAAGCACATTATGAAAAGCCAACATCTCAGAATTGACAAAAACGGTTGCCTTAATCCATTCTTGTTTTCACCATCCATCATTTTCTGTTACGTCACATTTTGTGTGTGGAATCTGGGGCTGTGCATTTATGTTTGTTTCTTCAGTTTACACCTTTTTTTCTGCCTCTATTCCCAATGCTGCAGTCAGTAAACATGCTTTTAATGTTGATGCTGAGAACGTCTTGTGATTCCAGATCAGAGTAAGCGTTCCCATCTGTAGCATCTGCGTTGCAATGCTTTTCTTTGCAGATAAAATTGCTGTGTACAAACAAACACATAGTTTTGGCATCCTGGAAAAGAGCTGGATTATGATATGTTCCACGAGACAAAATAATATGAGTTTACAAAAATGAGTCCTTCCAGAAGTTTACATACCTTTGAATCTTAATATTGCATATTAACTGGTTGATGCACTGCTGTTTTTAAGTTTTGTGTTTTTAGTTGTTTAAGAGTCTTGTCAACTGTTATATATGAATAGATATATATGATACAGATATATGGCACAAGAATATATTTGTATTTCACAGATGTCACAATGTATGGCATATATGTACAAACATATATTACAAATATTAAAAATGGCCATATACATATATTTCTTTCAACTAATTTCATTTGTCTCTTCCTGGACACCTTTCTTTATCTTTTAATTCTGGTATTGCATTACAACATTGCATAATATTTTGCTGCTTATTTAGCAAGATGCTAGTTTTTCAGTTAAAGTGCAGTTTAAGGCCTTATCTAAGTTTAACTAGGCAAGTTAGGTTAATTAGGCAAGTCAATGGACAACAATTGTTTGTTCTGTAGCCAATGAAAACATCTTAAAGGGATCATTTAACTTTAAAATGTGATTTCCAGACAAACTAAAACTAAAATAAATGAATACTATATTAATATTCATATACAGTATGGCCATATATCAGATGTCCGTATAAAAATCCCTCAGGTCCTGGACTTTTTAAAAATTTGCTGTATTTGCATATTTGGCCCCTTTCCAACAGTCACTGTATGATTTCGAGATTCATCTTATGTCACTGAGGACAGTTGATTCATACACTACTATTACAAAAGGTGAAGCATCACAGAAAGTAGTAGCTTTCTAAAAATGAAATGTTTTCCTAATTGATAATGATTAGTTACAAATGAGCATATTATAATGATTTCTGAATAATTAAGAAGAAGATTGTAGAAGACTAGAGTAATAATACTGAAATAAACTCTTTTTGTTTACCAACAGCTTGCAGATTTAATAACTGGTGTTTACAACACAGACCTTTTTTTGCATTATAAAATACTATCAGTGTTTTTATAGTGAGACCACACTGAAAAGGCATGAACACTGTGGATTTTTTTTATTATTGCCTATGCATTATAGCTTCACTTTCGAACACCAAATTTATGCAAGGAGAGTATTTATATCATGCAACAAGATTTTTGCATTGAACATTATGAAAATGAGCTGCTGTGTCTGTTAATTTGCTCATATTGTCAGTAGATCATGTTCAGAGCTTTCCAATCCCATCTGCCCTTTTATGTGATAGTGCTCTCACACTGATTTTTTTTTATGCCGTAAATCCAGCCATTATTGAGCAAAAATAAATTTCTTTCAAAATCAAATACAAATCTTACCGACCCCAAACTTTTCTAACAGTAGCAGAATGCTTAGTAGATCTGTAAAACTGAATCCAGTCACCATTGTTAAATTTTATTCCAAGGGAGCTTTTAAATCTGTTTTATTCCATATAATTTAATCTATTGTTTTTCTTAGTTTGCATACAGCATCTATTACATCTAATTTGCTGCATTTCATTGCTTCTATAGAAGTAATTTGGCTGATCTGGTCCAGCTCGATGACTTTCTTTCCCATACAAAAGCCACTAATTATGTCTAATCAGGAGCTCCGGGAAGTGAATTTTTTTTGTGTTGTCCATTTTAATTGAGCAGAATGGCTTTATGTGTGTTTGCGAGGAAACTTATGTCCCTGGCTCTCACTGACTGCCCATTGTGATTTATGAGGCGATCAGGGCCGCTGCTCGCTCTTTAATAGATCACTCTGAAAACAGTGCCGGGATAAGAATTCTAAACGACCCATCGTATTTTATGAGGCGTTGAAAGCCAAATACAGGAGATGGACTGAGGACGGGCTATGCTGCATATAAATTTACAGCTGAATTCAACACGAAGGCTTATTAATGGATGATTTATACAAACATGAACTTGTTTTAGCAGCGATTGCACTCGTAAAATGTTATTTACCACCAAGCAGCAAGCACAGAAAAATGTTCCAGTGCTTCTGTTTGTGCGGTTGCACCCTTGAAAGCAATTTGTGTGGCATTAAAATTGTATGAACGACCGGCATCATTACTTCCGCTGTTTTTGGTGAGTCTCTACGTTGGAAGTCATCGTTGTTAAGTGCTCGGGTGTTGCGCTGTAATAATATAAAGGAAAGCCTTGAGTGTAGTTATTCCGAAGCCGCAGGTTCCCTTGAGTGATTGCATTAAATGTTTCCTCCGTCATATTTGTTTTAATCTTCATCTTCCTTCTCTTCTTCTCCCACAGTGCAGCATAATCTCTTTTGTACCACCGTGACTCACAGCCCAGACAGTGGCTTCATCTAACGAGAAGGTTTCTGCGTTTCCTCCTAGGTGCTGAGAGATAATTAGGGCAGCTAATGAATGTTAGTGTCTCGCAGGCTGTGCTTGATAAGGCGGTGACGGTTTGGCCTGCGCAGAAAAACTTCTCGGGAGGACTGAGAGCTTAAAATGCCTCCGGTCTTCCTACTGGCTTTTTGTGGACATTCTGTTCTGAGTGTGTGTGTGGTTGACTTGCTTAGTTTTTCCCTTGCTTTTTGCTTGTCTTGTCTGTCACTCTCTCATCACTTTCTTGTTTTTTTTTTTTGTTTACTTTTAAAAGTTTACGATTTTACAATTACAAAAAAAAATGCATTAAACTATTCTTGACTCATCCTGCACATGACAGATTTTTGTCCAATCAGGTTAGAGATTGCACTATAGTTTCTATTACCATACTTCCTAGTTTTAGTTATTTTATTTTTAAGGGGGGGGTGTCATTTTCGGCATTTTGCCCTTTATTATGATAGGACAGTATGTAGACAGGACGTGAAGTTGGAGAGAAAGAGGGTGGACGGGATTGGAAAAGGTCTGTGAGCCATGACTCCATCTATTCACATGGTTTATTTTGGCATTTTATTGTAATTTATGTTATTGTTAATATATGCAGAATTAATATTTGTCAGACGTTTTGCCAAAAATGCTAAAAAAATATATAATTCAAATAATGTACCTCCAAGAGGGAAAACAATAAACCATCTAGATGGCTTATTTTGCCATAATTATATACTCTTAATTTGTATATAATAAAGTTTATTATTTTCATCCCACTTCTTTTTTTTTTTCAATCTAAACTGCTATATCGTAGTGCTTTAACTGTGTCTTCTAGAAATGCCAAGCTATTTCTTTTCTTTTATTCTTATGATGCCAGTACTTAAAACATTGTCTTATCGTTTTGATGGGTAGTGTTTTACAGAGACACTCTAATGCATGATGCTACAAGAGACATAATAGTGTATGCTGTCTGCCACAAACATACTATGAAAAACAGTACAGACTTATTTTTAACTAAACTATTTTAAACACTGCATTATAACAGCCCATCAATGCTCTCAAACTTGTGTGATTAAAAAAAAAGTTAATTTTGACTGCATTCACTGACTAAACACATTCATAGTCCTCTCAACAATATATGTTTGACCTACAGATGTACCCTTATCTCTACAATTTGAAAAAGCACATCACAGAGTTCATAGTTACATCGAGAGCAGGTGCTAAATCCGTAAAGGTGTCTAATAGAGGAAGTTGGATGAGAGTTGGAAATAACTTCCACAGGGTTTCCACTTCCATTTGCTTATTTCCCTTCATTTTCTTTCTGTGTTCTCTTTCTTTCTCTCATCTATAGTAGTTACTCTGTTATTTATCAGGCGGAATGAGATTATTTTGGCTGGAAGTTTTTTAGTGAGAAAATGACTGTCCTAAACAGTCTACTTTATCTCGCTGATGTTATTTATTTGTAGTTCCTTCATTTATTGTCTGTTCAGTTCATAGCGAAGCCTCGGCGTGAAGCATATTGCAGCAAAATTGTGTAAGCCTGAGGTCTGTATCAGTGAACTTCTGTGACTTCCTTCCCCCCGCTGGTATCATCTCAGCATGCAAAAGCCCTCCTCTAAAGCACATGACCAAACTTATCTTCCCTCTCTTGCTTTATATCAATCCCTCTATCTGTTCTGAGAAGGTCTCTGAGGGGCCTTTTATGCAGCGGGGTCCTCCTCCAAAATATGCAGAGCTCAGATTAGAAAAAGCACAGGAAATGACACTGGCCATTCAGATCAGATACTGTATTAACTGAGAGAACAGGCAGAAGTGACAGAACTCATTTGAAGAAAAGCAAAACAAACAGAGCTGATGAAAGAAGAACATGCGAAAGGGAGGAAGGACGAGAGTTAAGCCGGCTGTGAAGTCTGTCAGGCCCCCAGTCACATGAAGATTGCAGACGTGACTGAGGGCCGTCCGTGAAGATTTCCTATTTGGATCCGAGTCCAGCAACTGCAGCACGCTAATTACTGACCTGGACGGCTTCTGTTTGTTTTATAGTCTTCCTTTGCAGAAAAAAAATAAGTTCCTGTCTCTGTAGTCAGAGAGAGATAGAGAAAGAGAACAAGAGTTGTAGTGTGATCGGACAGTTAGGCGTAGTAGGGTCATTTGTTTGTACGCTGAAGGGTTGAGTTCTTGTTCACAGTCAAGAAATCAAGATCTGCAGGAGATTAACAGGTACCGAACTATTTTCATCATAAGTGTGTGTATATGTGTGTTTGTGTGACATATCAGGATATGTATAATGAGAATGGTATAACATGTATTACAAGGACATGGTGAATTATGGGGACGTTGCTGATGTTCCCATTTTTCAAAAGGCTTATAAATGGTTTTCTTCAGAAAGTAAAACTGTACAGGGGTAGGGTTAGGTGTTGGATTGCAGTAGAGCAATATAAAATATGGTTTGTACAGTATAAAAACAATGGAAACTTGTGGAATGTCTGTATTTATTTATTTACAGTTTTGCTATCCTAAATTCCCCCTGGTCTTCAAGGGTTAGGATAGCAAAAAATGTATGTCATATCGCACCGTCAATGTAAATGTCTCCAGTGAAGGCTAATTGCCATGCTCAACATTGCTGTAGCTTTTTTCCTCAGCCAGTGGGTAGTTTTGTGCATGCTAGCGTATAACACAGGAAACCACTGATTCAAAGCCTGTCCATTTCCCCTCCTTCCTGCTCTCAGAGTATTTTCCTCGGCGTGTGCCCGTCTGCTCTTTCCCGCCTCACTGTGCAATTAAAACTGACATACAAAAGTCCAAAATTTCTCTTTTCCTCATGTTTCTGGTGATGTCTACATCTCTGGAGGGTCTGTGTTTGTTCTGAGCTTCATGCAGTATGTGTCAAATGGAGAGAGATGGGGAAATGATCATTAGAGTAAGCGAGGAATAAAGGAGAACTTTTACAAAGACTGGATCGATAGAACGTGAGATAAAGTTTTGCTAAAGTACATTCCTGACTATAAGTTTTAAACTTTACATTCCTCTTATGGGTTGACTTTTTGACTTTTACCAGGAAGCAACCACCCTGAACACCCTAGAATTATAGGAATGACATTTTGGACCACTCACACCTTCTTCAGATGGTATAAAAAAGCCAGCTGTAACATTCTGGCACAAGAGACTCCCTAGCATTATAGGGAAGACTTCTTCACTCACAATCACCTACCACTGCCCTAGTAAGCACATAGTAGCGCCATCGTGAACAAAGAGAAAGCCATAGCTACTGACTACAACTAGCAATATGGTACGACTGACTTCTGTACAAGATGTCATTTCTAAATAACTTAACAATGCATTAATAATCATCTAGCAAGACACTAACAACTAACCAAGTACCTAAGCAATCAAATAAATAACATAAAAAAAATACTTAAATTGCTTAAGAAGTAACTGGAATGACTTTTGCATGGTTACACCAGACTCACAATAACCTAGAAATACACTGGGAATTAATTAGACCACTATAGTAACCACACCAACACTTTATCAACCACCTCTCAAAACCCTAGCACTATTTGCACTCTAGCAATTCTGTATTTGCTGTATGTCATTTTTGGATAGACAAGCACCACTCACAATTACCAGTTTAAGTCCTAGTAACCAGCCAGATCTTATAGTAAGCATCTAGCAACATCACGTGACCCCAGCAAGAAGCCTTTCAGCCACCTAGCAATATCCCTGGCAGTGATCTGCAGCAATCTAGCATCATGGGACCACCTTCGCTTAGGCAAACACCATTCACAGTCGCTTAGCAATTAACTTGTAATCAGTCAGTTGACTTTTATAACCACCTAGCAGCCCACTGGCATCCACAACCAACACATTAGCAACTACAAACAGCAGTCTAGAATCATGGAGTCCACCTTCACTGTCTTTCCCACATCCGGGAGAGTTACGATGTTTAGAAGCCCCAAAGAAGCATACTACATAGACTGTTGCATGCCCAGAGTGAAGCATGGTGGTGGATCAGTGATGGTTTGGGCTGCAATATCATTGCATTCACTAGCCCCAATACTTGTGCTAGATGGGCGAGTCACTGCCAAGGACTACAGAACCATTCTTGAGGACCGTGTTTGCATCCAATGGTTCAAACATTGTATCCTGAAGGATGATAATGCACCAATACACACAGAAAGAGTGGTTTGATGAACATACAAGTGAAGTTAAACATCTCCCATGGCCTACATAGTCACCAGATCTAAATATTATTCAGCCACTTTGGGGGTGTTTCGGAGGAGCAAGTCAGGAAACGTTTTCCTCCACCAGCATTACGTACTGACCTGGCCACTATTCTGCAAGAACAATGGATCAAAATAAACTGTGTACTGAGCACACACACACACACACACACACACACACACAC
>CAIGQW010000596.1:7310729-7329991 GCA_903798125.1 Danio choprae
GCTCTTTTTCTACTGTTCTCCATCATTGCTTCCCTCTGCGTCTACAACTCCACCCCGATTCTGTATTTCAGGCTAATCTAAATAGATAACCATTTTCACCACACAGCACTGCTCACAAATACATGCGTGCAGAATGCTTATCTTTCAGTTTCCCTCTAAAGCTGTGGCATGACAAGACATGACAGTGCCGTGTGTGTGAGATGGAGTGTGTGCACAGATGAGCGTGTGCACAGAAACATCACTGGAATGCTCTGTGGTGCAACAGTGGGCCTATCAGATCTTTGAGAGCAAAGAAATGCATGTAAACCAATGTGTGTGAGTGTGACCTCAAAGGTGGGACTCATTCCTCATAAGATCAGTCTCCTGGAAAGTCCTACTGGCTGTTTTGCTTTTTTATACCTGTCCTGATATTGTAAGAACGAGCACTTTTAAGAAAGAGGTAAGTGGTGTTAATGCAGCATGTGATATTTTTAAAAGGCCCATAATTACGCTTTATTTTCATAGAATATTACGTTTATAGCTATTTGTGTGTATAAAAGGTCTGCACATTTTTAAAGATCAAAGTGCATGAGAAATGGAGTTGTATCCTAAAGCAGGAACTAGATTTGAACTGTGATTGTCAATAATTTCAGTCTACGGTCTTTATTTGCTGTCTGTGAACAATGTGTGCTTTGAACATCAAATTGCTGTAGTTATGGATGGTCTGAATGAGTTTTATTTATGTTGTTGATAATATGCTGTTTGTACCTGACTCATTGGTCCAAAGAATCAGGATGTGGGTTTGAATTGATTATGGTAAAACTGAACTGCATTTACACGTTCTGAGGAAACCTGTGGAGCTGACGTTCAGTTACGGTAATGGCTGATTTGCTTCTGTCAATGCACTATAATTTGTAGACCAATTAAAAAGATTTGGCAAATCTGACCAATCAGAGCAGAGTAGGCTTTCCGAAATGAGGGGTTTAGTGAGTCCCTAAATGATTCATGGTGTTAATTTTTGTAATTTATTTATGCTTTTGAATTGCATTATGGGACTTTTATCTTTTCTTTAACAGCTTTTAATGTTGAAAAGTTTTAAAAAGTCACTTTTACTGACATTTTCAGAACAGTTCAAAGTGATATATTGTGTATATTTATATTACAAAGTGTATATTTATATTACAATATATTGTTTCAAACTACTTAAATGTCAATAAAAGTGACTTTGTTAAACTGCATAGTTTAATTTGCAAATAAAAAATAATAATTCTAAAAATAAAAATGTCCAATTATGTAAATAAACAGATAACACTTACGAATAATGAAAAACATGATCTGTTGATTTACATATTTTTTTTGCATTGTATATTATGTAAAAATTAAATTGTCTTTTTCGAGATTGCATCTAAACCTATAGTAGGTTGCCTCGACAACAAAGCTTGGAACTTTTAAAATAGTAGACGCTTCTCTGTGAAAGTGTTTAATGGAGGAAGGGGTTATACACAACTTTTTAAGAACATCTTTTAATTTAACCCCTGTCGGGCTTTGGATTCCAGCTGAGATTGTCTCTTCGCCGTCGGCCCAGCATGCACTGCAGTTCTTGTTCTATCACTCACTCCGGCTGATGTTCTTCTCCCTGCTGTTTCTATGTGTTCTGGAGGGACTCTTCGTGCTAGTGAGTCAGAAATACAGCAGCGTAAGCCCATCATCGGGATAAGACCCCTATAAGCTGCTCTTATACACCCCAGCAGTATGACATTCAGTCCTCGTTTATTGTTATTTCAAAAGCTGCAAGTAGTTTATATCACTTAATTTGTGTTTATTAACTTTGGATTGTCAAGTCATCTTCATTATTCACAATCAATGTTTATTGTTAATGTTCTCATTTGACATTAGGGCACTTTAAATTTTAATTCAGAACTATCCCTTTAAATCCTGACATATTAAATAAAATGTCTTATTTGTCTTAATTTTATCTAATATTTTATTAAAAACTTTTTTTTTTTAAGTTTGCATTAGTGCATGGCAAAACATTCAGTGTAGTGCAATACAGTGATTACAGGGATAAACATTCCTCAAAAGCCTGATCTATCATGTTTAATACACTTTAACACGATTTCTCTAAAAATCATATATTCATAATCAGCTAAACATGAGCCATTAATTATTATGAATAGGTTCAAATGATAGAGTTACGTATTTAATAAAAGGAAATCGCAGTAAGAACAATTAGTGGAAATATATTTAAGGAAATATATTTAATTCTTAAAAAGTCATAAATTAAATTTTGCAAGTATTTGTTTCACTGTAGTCATTTTTTCACACAAATCCAGATTTGGAGTCATTTGAACTCCATTTCAAGAGTTCACACTTAGATATGCTTGGTGTTAATAGCAGGTTTGGCATGCTATCCTGGGAGAGAACCCTGGGCTCGGAGATAATTAAGCCGAAGGCTCCCGCCTGGTCAATAAGCATGTAAAGGGGGTCCAAGATCAGGTAGGTCTCGAGAGCTCCCCTTAGAAAAGAGAGGAAAAGGAGGAGATGGGATGGAAGGTGGGATTCTTCCAAAACGAAGATAAGGCAGTAGGGTAAAATCGGTCTATTTATTGTAAGCTTGGTGTCAATCTGGTTGGATTATTACTGATTACGGATGAGAATCCAGCCATGCTCAATTATATCACGTGTTCCTCTCGAAATTAGTTTATACAACTTAACTTAAGGGGCCTCACGGTGGTGCAGTGGATAGCACGTTCCCCTCACAGCAAGAAGGTCGCTGGTTCGAGCCTCGGCTGGGTCAGTTGGCGTTTCTGTGTGGAGTTTGCATGTTCTCCCCGTGTTGGCGTGGGTTTCCTCTGGGTGCTCCGGTTTCCCCCAGAAGTCCAAAGACATGCGCTATAGGTGAATTGGGTAAGCTAAATTGTCCGTAGTGTATGAGTGTGAATGGGTGTGTATGGATGTTTCCCAGAGATGGGTTGCAGCTGGAAGGGTAAAACATATGCTTGATAAGTTGGCGGTTCATTCCGCTGTGGTGACCCCAGATTAATAAAGGGACTAAGCCGAAATGAAAATGAATGAATGAATGAACTTCACTTAAGATAATTAATTAGTTGTTTGTAATGGCTAAATAAGCACATAATTTGGACTTGTTTGGTGCAAACCTTCAGTTTAAACCTGAGAAATGAGCAACACCTGGTACATTTGGTAAATGTGAATCATATTAAATCAAAGGATTAGTTTTTTTCTGGGAGATGATCTCTAACCTCACCATTTTCGCCTCAAAGCCTGAATTCCCCATAAATGTGTCTTTCTAAGTTACGACAAGTAACCCAAGCGATCAAATTACGTAGGAAGAGAGACGCTGTGCTGTAGGATAGATTTCTTCCTGCTGACCTCAGATCAGTCTTTTTGTACCCAGCGTGAGCTTTTGATGCACTGTCTGCTGTGCTCAGATAAGACTGGAGCACTTCTGCTGAGGCTTCTCTGATTCTTTGCCCTGTGGGTCAATTCAGACGGCGCCACAGTCAATCTACAGACCATCACTTTCTTTCTGTCTTTCAGTCTTCTGCTTTCCTCTA
The DNA here is from genome assembly GCA_903798125.1 of Danio choprae. Taxonomy (NCBI): domain Eukaryota; kingdom Metazoa; phylum Chordata; class Actinopteri; order Cypriniformes; family Danionidae; genus Danio; species Danio choprae. Next base: position 7,314,284 of record CAIGQW010000596.1, read on the forward strand.
TAGCGAACGCCAGCAGCTTCCAGCCCATGATTTTAGGAAGCCACTGTGCTGTTTCCATGACAACCGGATGTCACCTGTTGCGGCTGCAGTTGTAGATCTGATCCAAGAGGAATATGGAAAAAAGGGACAGTTATTAGAAATTAAAGAGGAGTGGGACTTGCTGCGAAACAGACGGAAACTAGTCCAGTATCTAGTTCAATAATTGGGTTATTTAATTCTGGAATCTGGCAAAATTCTGTTGGTTCATTTCATTTGTATAATTGGTTCATGTTTGTGTAATCATTGATGTGTTGTGAAAGTTATTGAAAGATGTAATCATTTTAAGGGGTTTTAAAAATCAAGTGTAAAGATATTTTATTTCAATGTTAGGTTTATGTAATGGACAAATGGTCAAAGATGGACATGGATTTTAAGGCAATAAGCTCTAAAATGTTAAGCTCTAAAACAATTAAATTTGATAGATTTATTAGGGCTTTTTTTCATATATTGGAATGCGTCTTGTTTAATTTAATTACATTAGTTTATTCAGTTATTTGTTCATTTGTTAATTAATTTGTTCCTTCATTAATTTTGAGTAAAAAAGAGACTATTATCCTTTTTTTACAATGATTTATGGAAGACACCCACTAAAATGTCATTCAGTTTAATAATAGTTTATCTTGTCAGGCACATTTAATTATTTAACCCCAAAATATTAATTAACTGACATTTGAAATCTTCACGCTTTGCTACTATAATTCAAACCACTAGGTTTTAACCAGATGTCAGCACAACATTTGTAATAATTTTAAATATAATGCAATTTTGTATGATCACTTACACTAAATGATGGGACATTATTTTGAGATTTTGTTGTAACAATAATTTTAAACATTAAAGCAGTATACTGTATAATATCACTTTCTATATTTCAGTTGATGCAGACACTAAATGTGACCTATTTACAATTTGCTTTTGTTTATACTGTGAATATATGTATATATATATATATATATATAAGTATATAAGTTTGTGCTCCGATTTCCACCACAGTCAAAAGACATGCAGTAAAGGTGAATTGGATAAACTAAATGGGCCGTAGTGTATGATTGTGTGTATGAATTAGAGAGTGTATGGGTGTTACCCAGTACTGGGTTGCGTCTGGAAGAGCATCCACTGCGTAAAACATATGCCAGAGTAGTTGGCGGTTCATTCCGCTGTGATAAATCAGAAACTAAGTCGAAGGAAATTGAATGAATGAATATATATGTCTCACTCTGTGAAAACCAAGCCAAGTCATTTTTTGTGATTCACTTTTTTGACAAAATCACTACAAAATGTAAAGAATATTCTCTGAAAATATAACCGTGATATTTTTTTATATTAATTGAGTTAGGTCATGTCAATGATATCAAGGTTATATTAATCTTTTTTTTTATTAAGAAAGCTTATATTTAAAAATGCAACACATCTGAACCATAACTATCCAGACTTTGCGCCATATACCAAATTAAGGCTCATATTTTCCCATTTACAGTGGAGAAATTTCTAAAGTTTTATAAAACAGGTCTAATTGTTATAATGTGATTATCCAAAAGGCATAAAAACAATGAAACTATTGTGCATAGTACAGCAGCTGTATCTGTAAATGTAATACTGATAAATATGTATAAATATAAAATATTAATTACTATAGTACTTTTCATGTGTTGTGTTTACATTGGCTGTATACACAGATGATTGCATTATATTTAGCAAAAACACACAAAAAAAAGTGTATGAGACCAACTTTCCTTTAAATTCCTCCCCAGCTTCATTCAAGAACGAGTCTTCCTCCAAAATATTATTTGCTATAGGAGGTTATGTCATACTTTTGTGGCAATTCCACTGACCTGTCCAACAAAGAATGCATCAATGCATAGCATCAGTATTCTCTCTAACTGAATTATTTTGTGGTGTCTCAGCCATAAAATGAACATGAAATAAGTGGGTTACCTTGACACATTTTGAGCTTTAAAACAAAATAAACCGTTCATGACATTTCTGCAATGAAGCTTATAATTCTCCACAAAAAGTGATAACTGGCTAAAATCGCAGCTCTTCTGTCATTCCAGGGACTGACTTGACTTTTGCGCATGTGAGGAGATATTAAAGTCTGTTTAGCATCTCTAATGGTAGGAAAGACATTTATTAACAGAATGATATGAGAATCAGGTGTCATTTCTATACTGAAAGCCCAAACCCCAGAGACGATTGAAATCAGTGTTTAGGTGGCAAACCTCCGATATCTTCTTTGCTCAAATGAATTGTTGTTTAAATTAGTAATTTAAGTTTTTATCAAGTTATTTTTAAATATTATATTTTTTATGGCAATACAACTTTGATGCCTTTTTCTCTGAAATAGATTATGCAAGTTTAGCCAGGGTTTCACAGAGTGGGTCATACAGTATATACACCCACACACACCCACACAGTATATATATTTTAATGAGAATTTCATGTCAAAGCTACTTCAGACATTCGTCCAAGCATTCTAGTACAGTACAATTCTCAGAAAACATTAAGACACACACAGACAAAAGCAATCTCTTTCCCCTTCTGTCTCTTGTAGTTTAGTGACACATCTCGATCAGCGACAGCAAAGATTTACGCAGCATTCTTGCCTTTTACATGGCCATAAATTGTGCATTTTATTTGATCTGTTTCCCAGAAACTGAAGTGAACTTTCTATTATGGCTGTGTAGGTGTGCTGAGTGGTTTCTATACTGTAGATGGTTATTCACTTCTGCCTTGCTGTGAGCCTGGTGAACACACTCATTTTCCATGCACCTTTACTACATGATTTTACTTAGTTTGATGTTATATTCATTTGTATTCAAATGAATCAAATTTTAGTATTTCATCATATTATTCTGAATATAGAGGATAGAGAAAAATTGGATTTTTGTAACAAAGAACTAGAGCTTGTACTGTCAATTAGTTTTTCTGAAGCATAAACACAATCTAAAGTAGACAATCCATCGAATTCTTCAGATAGGCCGATAGAGTCAGCCTAACTCATTCTCTATTTTCTTTTGATCCTTTTCAGTGTGTTTTTCCTGCAGTGTGTTGATATTTGGCTTCTCGCTGTTGCCGGTCAAGGCCTCTCTGTGTTTTGTATGCCGACCGCTGTTTTGTCTGAGATGGCAGTGACCTTTTACGACTGTTGTGATATCACATGCTGTTTCTATCTGTCTCTCGATGGATAAACTCATCATGGCAGTTAACATGCGATCCTTTTCACTCTAGATGATCAAAACTGACATGGGCCTTTGTACAACATTATCCTCTCAAAACTTAGGTCAAAAACAAGTCTGGAGGCTGGAGGCTTATTATTTTTTAATCAGTCTTCAACTCATTCTTAAGTCATTCCAAGCCCTTTAAAGATTTTTTTTTTTTTTCATTTTACGATGTTCATTTTGAATCCATTCAGTCAAACTCTAGGTCTGGTGGAAGCACTTTTAGCTTAGCTTTACAAAGATCATTGAATGGGATCAGACCATTATATTATCTCACTCAAAAATGAACAGAGTTCCAATAATATTCTTATTTAAATCTGGACTCTTCTGTAGTTATATTGTGTACTAAGACCAGTGAAAAATAAAATATTGTATATATTTAATACATTTTACAAAATGCCTGCTGCAGTAAGGGTACATCAGCAAATTTCCCTGATTATTATGCCATAACGAAAGTATAGTTCTTAACCATATCAACCTAGAAAATAGCAACTTTTTTTTTTTGTCAGTTTTAGTACTCAAAATGTTTAACTCTGGGGGAGTTGTCTTGTTTGTTTTTTTTAAGTGTAGTGTTCCTTTAATTGTTCCATTGAAAGCATCAAATACATTTTGACTAATGCAGTGCTCATATTTTCATGCTACACTGTAAGCATGCTACGCGTTTCCTTAAAAGCGTAACCTGGAACTGTTAAGTTGACTTAATTTGAATAATTATGTGTACAGTTAATTTACTTAATAATATTAAGGTTTGCTATTTTTTTTAACTTAAGTCAACTATTGCTTTTTACAAAATATTGTTAACTTCAAATAAAAAAAATCACATGGGTACTGTAATTATAATTAGTAAAAATAATAATAAAATTAATGACTATTAATAATAATATGATCATTAATTTGAACAAAGTCTTGTTTTTTGTTGAAATGTCCCTTTAAACCGATGTTGTTTGTGTGTGCGATTTACTGAATCTCTGGTTGTCTCCACCTGTTTAGCTCTCCCTTAGCCTGCAGGAGTGTAATTTGATCGTTATCAGTTGAAAATGCTGTTTACACGAGCTGAAACACGGCACCGGCGTTGGGAAGGGACGGTGTAGGGCTTGGATGTCTCCCTTGGAGTGTTATAGAGACTGATATACTGTTTAGCGTCATGTCTTTTTGCATTCAGTAAATCTGACTGCTAGATTCCTATCCAGCATCAGAAACCTTTTAAGCGTTGCGCCTTCCGCCATCCACACCCGTATTTATCACACAGGATCCTGCTTTTCATCTGATATAAAAGATATGAGACCTAGCATTGCAGTACAGGCAAATGAAGTGCTGTGATTTATATTACATGCCATGACTGGGTTGCTTTATATGTAAGCCCATCTTTTAATTAGGTTTAAAAGACACATTCAGGGGTTGATTGAGAGGATGGGATTTGATGGGACGAAACCAGAAGGGTTTTTGAGGGCCGTTTTTAGTTATTCATTAAAGCTGAACTGAAATCAATTTTGTTCACTCTCTGTTCAGTCTTGTTTATTTGCACTGTGATCTTTATGCAAGATAGACATATTTTGATGCAAATAAAAATAGCAGCTTTCTCTGTGTTCCTTTCTGATTCCTCTATTCTGGTGGTTATTTTGGCCTTTAGCAGAGCGTTCTGTTCAGTTGATTATTCTGCATTATGTGCGCAGAGATAAAAGAAACTCGTATGACTGTCTGGACAGGATCAAAGCCCAATGTAGCAAATATGTCTGTGTACATTCAGTGCATTGGTTAAAGATAGAAAATGCATGTTTATTTGACCACATTTTACTGATTAATGCAGTCGTTTTGGAATTAAGTCAGACAGTTACTAAATAAACAATGTTCTGTTTTAAAATAATTTAACGATTTAAAAATCCACAATAAGCACATGAAATGTAATTAAAATTGAGGAAACCTAGTTAGTTGTCCAAATAAGCAGCATGACCTATTACTACTTATCATATGTAAAGGTTAGGGAGTATATGTTGAATTCAGTTACATTACACATCTCGCACATTTTTATGTTACCTTAATCAGGATATGTGGCTTATTAGAAGGAGGTGTTCTCAGAAAATGTGTTCTGACATTTATAAGATTAAAAGGTCCAGAGACAAAATCCCATGGATTTATGTTGAAGAAACCATTTATATTTTTCTTTTTTTTTAAAAAGTGTATTTTTGTGTATATTTTTGAAAACTAAAATAATTTTTCAACTCTTTCTTAAAAAAAAAACCCCAGCAAGAACATATAAGAGGTGTGTTAAAAGTAACTGGGCATTATACATTTATATTAAGTCCATATTTATAATAATTGCTGTCATAGCTGTACTGTTAATGTGGGCAATATGGAAATTCTATTATAGAGTTTTCACTATTTAGAGTTTTCATCATGACTCCATTGACACTACAGGTTCTATAGCCATTAAATATTGCCTAGTGACATTTTAACCACCCTGTATATGGTGATGACTACAGATGCCTCAACTTGTATTTAACAGTTCACCCTAAAAGTAATATTTTTTGGTTACTTCACTTAACCTTTTTTTGGTAAAACATAATGTAAATACAGCAAAAACAAACACACCCATGTCTCCTGATGGTACATTGAGGTCTAATGAATAAAACTGGTCTGTGCAATAAATTATTGTTCAATTTAATTATTCCACAGCCTTGTAAGACACTCCAGAGCTATGTTTAATTTGCTAACTAATCAAAATTTTCATTCATTCATTCATTCATTTTCATTTCGGCTTAGTCCCTTTATTAATCTGGGGTCGCCACAGCGGAATGAACCGCCAACTTATCCAGCATATGTTTTACGCAGCGGATGCCCTTCCAGCTGCAACCCATCTCTGGGAAACATCCATACACACCCATTCACACTCATGCACTACAGACAATTTAGCTTACCCAATTCACCTATACTGCATGTCTTTGGACTTGTGGGGGAAACCGGAGCACCCGGAGGAAACCCACGCCAACACAGGGAGAACATGCAAACTCCACACAGAAAGGCCAACTGACCCAGCCGAGGCTCGAACCAGCGATCAGCGACCTTCTTGCTGTGAGGCGAACGTGCTACCCACTGCGCCACTGTGAGGTCTCAAAATTTTCAACCAGTTCTTTTTATCAAACTGGATTATCTAGTTCAACAGATGGACTGAACCATCCAAAACATTTTGCAGCCTCATCAACATCAGCATAGATCAAGAAAACGAGACAGTAAAATGAGCCAATATATTGTTGAATACTGTATGATCATATGATACAATTTTTGCTAACTCCTTCAGCGATGCATTTTCTCCACAACAGTAAATTGGGGAAATAGAGTTTGAGCTAAAAACTGATCAGCTGGTGATACTGAAAGTGCATACTGTATGTGAACCGAGAACATTATTATGAAAGATAAAAAAATGAAAGCTAGGTACGGTGTTAATAATTTTCAATTTCTTTCACAAATTGACCCTTCATTTGACCTCAGGTATTAGTTTTATTTATTTTTACTCTCAAAAAGAAGGTTTAGCATTGACACGCATTATGTGAATCACCAAGAATCACAGTTTCAGCTAAAAGTCTTCTTTAATGTTCTACTGAAGAAAAAGTCACCTACATATTGGATGGCCTGAGGGTGAGTAAATGAAAGCAAAATTTCATTTTGTGGTGAACTTTCCCTTTAAACATAAGAGCCTAAGAACAAATACAGGCATGGCTCATATTTATTAAGACTTCAATAAACCCGATGACCTCTTTGAACTGAGATATGTCCTCAGTTACATTAAAGATTAGTCTCCGCCTGAGGACAGATGCTTTTAAGAGCTATTTAGTGAAGGGGTCCTGGGCTTCTTTACATGGGGCAGTGCAGGAGACAGTGCTCTGTGGGCCGTAGGGGTCTAGAGGAGGACAAGAAGCAGGCCTCTCTCACCTCACTGAACGGATTTGGCATTCATTTTAAGCTTGTCTCAACACAGCTAGTCGACCGTATGACATACTGTATATCTACGCGCACACTAGCTCATGTGCTCCGGCATCTGTCTGAATGCATATACTTCACAGCGTGGACACATTTGTATTTATTTGTAAAGCCACTCAGGTGCTTGTGTGTGTGTTTTTGTATAAAGGAAAGAAAGAATGAAGCCTTGGGAATCTGATTTGAAAGATTCCTTCTCCTTTTTTTCCCCTTACAGACGAAGCAACGTACCAGAAGGAGTGCATAGAGCGAGACGACCGGAGAAACAGCCACGTTCCTGAGCAGTTCGCTGGCCTTCTTCATGGTTCATCTCCTGCCTGTGAATCCCCTGACAACCCTTACCAACTCTACGGAAAAGTGCGAAAGTTCAGCGTTCCTGAGCCTCCGCTTCGGCACGGGAATTTCCTCAGAGCACCAGAGTACTCTCCCCCATTCCCTCGCACTGGCAGCGAGGCGTCTGCCCTTAAAACCCAGAGAGAAGCCAAACCGCAGGTAGTCTACAGGACGATTTTTCACACCAGGGTCAACCAGGGTCCTGTAACGTTTGGCGAACCGGGGGACAAGACCACAGTGGTGCATGCAAGGAAAGGGGAGGCCCGGAGCAACTGCACAGGCGGCTCTAGCCCGGCAAACAACAATACAGGCTACGAAGAAAGAGCCTGCACTCTTGGGAGGATGAGGTCTATGCCAAAAAACGTTTTGGACCTTCAGCTGTCCAGAAATTTCTCTAAATCAGACTCTAACCTTGTGGCCGTGTCTCCCATCGAGGAGGAGCAGTGGGGTTCCAGAGTGCAGAGCAGCCCTGGTAAAAACAGCCCCAGCAGACTGGAGCGAACCCCCTCCTTTACCGCAGAGTGGGAAGAGGTAATAACGTTTTAATTACCAGCTAATTGCGGAATCATTTCCACTTAATTAATTCACTTAGCTTGAAGTAACCAAGCTGACTGGCTTGAAAGGTTTTCTTTGGATGCTTGGCGTATGTTTTTGATGTGTGATGCAAAATCGTGCCCTTTTGCCGGAATTTATTCAACAGCGTTGTCATGACAGCGAAATGATTTTTAATGTGTTTCTTTAATATAGTGAATATGCGTAATGATAGGCCCGGGACATGGTTTGTGTGTCTGTTTAGCACTGACGATGATCTGTTTTCCACCAGGGCAGCTTTTATCCAGGGTAATGTAGCACATAAAAAAAGTTAAGCAATCAGTCAATTAATGGAGGAAGTGCCTTTGAGAAATGACATCCTAATTATACTGACTGAACTGATAAATCAAAACAGCAACAACAACAAAAATTCTAGGGTGTAATTAGAATGATAAATAAGAGGGTATTGTTTGCATTGAGAAAATAAAGTTAATTTATTATTATCACGACAGCACATTTAACCCCCAGGTTTTCATTGCCGTAATGTCTCTGAGCTTACTTTTTCGATTGCCATTTGCTGAACTTTATTTGCAGTCAGGGATTTAGAGGAAAGTTTGCTTAATTAGCATTACAATAATGTCAGAAACATGACCCAAACATGTCAGGGGTGTCAAACTCATTTTCACTCAGGGCTGCCCTCAGAGGGCCCGGTTATAACTGTAAGAGTGTATAATTGTTATTATTACTTAACATATTGTTAAATAATTATCTCTTTATTTCATTATAACATTTTAAAGCAACAAATAAATATATGTATTTGCATACATGTAATATATATTACTTCTCTGGGTTATTCTCAGAGGAATCATTTTATCAGGTTAATAAACCCAGATTGCTCAAAAGTCAAAGTACATCAAAGTGAATAACAAGGACATACATCATCAAACACAAGTCATTAACTTTCTCCAAAACTTTATCATATTTGAGAGAACATGCATTATGGGAGATGTGGTTTATAGTCAATATGCAATATAAAGCAGCCTGGACTTTTATTATAATGCTGGCTTCACACCAAACACGATGCACCATATAATTTGCTTTAGATTAGTTGCTGGATGCTTTTCATCCTTTTTGTTAAATATGAACAAAGTACACAGTAAAACGAAGTGTATTGTTAGCCTTCAATTGAAAGACTCAAATTTCAAAAGTCTCATAAGTCAGATTTGTAGAGTCAATCCATTCCAAGTCGGTGATTCAGTTTAGATGCAGGGGGCTTCCAGCTTAATATGACGATTAAAATTCTACACTCAATAAATTTAATGCGTCACATCATTTCCTTCCCCAGCCTCACCCAGGTGTCAGGTCTTTAGAGGAGAACATATATTAGAAATAACTGATCAAAGGGGAGAGTTTTCGTATCCGTTGATCGGGGCTTCCGAGCAGCTTTCTCTTTGGAGTAAAAACGTGGTCTGCTGGGAGACAGCGAGGACTGTTCTTTGAAGGCAGGTGTTCAGCTTTACGGATGTGAAGCGACACTTTCTTTCCTTCGAACATCACTGTCATTTTAATGAGGAGACATTCATCAAAAAATACTCTCCCTGTTCACTTCGAGCTGACATCTACTCAAACGAAGCTGATTGTGATAAATTGCCTTCCCAAAATTCCCATTTCTCCCCAGCTTTCAGCCAACAATTAAGTGGGTTTGGAGCACAATTACTGGCATTTATGAAAAAAACTGAAAGTGGGCTTGTGGGAAAAGAGCAGCAATGAGAAATCTGTAGGGAAATGTCATGGAATAAGGATATAAAAATAGGGACGAGAGCCTTTTATTATGCAAACACAAAATTTATCTCTCTCTCTTTTACTCTCCACAGATTGACAAGATTATGAGCTCCATAGGTGCTGGAATTGGCACAGAGTTGGAGGGGATTACGGAGGATCACCCAGGTTTGTGTGTGTCTGTGTGTGTGACGTTGAAGCAAAAAGTCAGTCCTCCCTCTACATTTAACGCGTATATCCATAACTATAGGAGGCTCGTGGCATTCATGATATGAATGTCAACTAACGGCTGTGAAGTGTGCAGCACTGTGAGACAGGAGGGTTTCCTTCAGTAGTGTCAAAGACCCGCTCATAGACAGGGAGCTTTTTGAGATGTAACCATGGTTACTGTGCTCTCTCTCCTCTCGTCACTGTGCTCTTCTTGTAGTTATAATGAGAGCAGGGGGACAGGAAGTGCATGGACAGTTTAGACCTCAAAGCACTGATCTTGAGAAGTTTTGTTACTCGCAGTGAGAGAGCATTGACTGCAGAATTCAGATCAGTGTCCTGTGATTCTCACAAAGATAAAAATGAGAAAGCTAACAATGAGGAAATGTACTTTCTTTTCTAAATTCTTTCCTTTTCTTTGGACTTTTCTTTTCCTGGCTCTTCTTATTCTCTTGTCTCGCATTCTCTCTGTAAGCCTTATTTCTTTTTGTCTCCTCATCTCCAATCTGTTTCCTCTCCTGTCTCCTCTTCTCCTCTCACTTCCTTTCATTTATTCTCTCCTTTTGTCTTGTCTTCTCTCCTGTTGCCTCCTCTCAGCTTTTTTGGTTGTTTGCCTCTCTCTTACTTCTTCTATCCTATTTCATTCTCATCTCCTTCGCCTCCTTTTCTCACCACTACTCTTTTGTTTTTCCTTTTTCTTCTCCCTTTACTTTTTGCTTTCTTCCTTTTCTGTCATTCTTTCCTCCCCTTTGATCTCTTTACTTATCCACTCCTCTAAATCAAGCCTTTTTCTGAGCCGTTTCCTCGTTACCCTTCTTATTATTTTATTGACCTTTTCTACTAACACTCCTTACTTTTAACCATTGCCATCACCTCTTTCTTCTCCTCCCTATTTGGTTATTGTGTGGCAGCCACGGCCTAATGGTTAGTGAGTTGGAGTTGTGATCCAAAGATTGTAGGTTCAATTCCTGACACCAGCAGAGATGTAGCAGGTAGGAGAGGTGAGTGATTAATCAGCACTCTCTTCCACACTCGATATGGGGCTGAGCTGAGGTGAGTGGTCAATCATATGTGTGTTCATGGTGTGTGTGTGTGTGTATGTGAATTGCTTCGGATAAAAGCATCTGCTAAATGTTAAAAAAGGGTTATTGTCGCTTGCTGTCATTTTCTACTATCTTTTTGCCTTTTATCCCACCTCTTCTTCTTTTGCCTCTTTTCCTTATTTTTCATTTTGGCTGGCCTCGTGTCTCCTGTTGCTTTCTCTTATTCTCTCCTCTCCTAGCCATCCTGTCACCTTCTGTTTACTCTTTTTTTCTGTTTTGACTCTCCTCTCATCTTGTTTCATCTCCTTTCCTGTTTCTCATTGCTTTTCACCTTTACTGTCACCTCCTTGCTTTTGCTGTAACTTTCTTGACTTCTTGCGCTCTTCCCAATCTCACCTCTCATTTTGCATCATAATATTTTACCTCTTCAACATTCACCACCTTTCCTGTCCTCTCCTCTTGCCTCTTCTCCTTCCACCTCCTCTCCTGTTCTGCTCCTGATATCTTTATTGTTCTCTCACCTCATTTTCACCTCCTCATAGAATAGCCTTTCATCCCACCTCTATTTTTCCCTTGCCCTTTTCCTCTCCTCTTCTTTCTCTACACTTTTTAATTTCCCTTCTCACAACATCTATTGTCACCTTTCGTCATACATATTCTGAATATCTCTCTTTCTCCTTCAGTCCTTCAGTCCTCTTCTGTCGCCGCATCTCCTCACCTCTCCTATTCTTAAACCTTACTTCTCCTCTCTGCAGTGGTCCGTCATTTTTCTGTCCACAGAAAGCACATTTGTGTTCCCAATCCACCAGCTCTCACAGACGCCCACAATGTGTGTGTGCGTGTGTGTGCGTGTGTGTATGTGTGGGAGGGAGCAACAGCAGCTTCTGCACTCAGACAAAGAGACTGGGGTTGATCTGATGGCTATTATCGGCAATGTGAGGTACAGCTAGTGGAAAGAAGGGAGGGAGAAAGAGAGACCGAGAGGGAGGGAGAGAGAGAAAGAGAGAGAGAGAGAGAGAGAGAGAGAGAGAGCGAGCACAGTGGCACAGGATGCAGAGGCATACAAATGAGTGTGGGAGTGCTGGAGAAACAGAAATCTACCAAGCAAGCTGCACGCCGTCATTCCTATCCTTTTCTATCTCTCACACACTCATTCTCACACACACACACACTCACTTGCTCACTCCTGCACGTGCATACATACACACGCACATGCCTGCACTCTCCGCACATTGAGACACGGGGAACACAGTGGCTAGATCATAGGCTGGCGATCGCGCATCTCTCCCATCTCTCTTGTGGATGTAATTTGGAGCCTTCAGCATGTCTACCTCCACAGCCGGCGTACTTCTCCACCAGCACGGACCCTAACACTTACTCTCCAGAAAGGACCCTCTTTACTTTGCTCCCGCTTTAGGTTTTTTAAGCATTAGTTTTGTCTTTTTAAAATAAAAAAATAAACAACACTTTTCTACATCCCTTTTCTCGCTCATTCCTTTTCTCCCATTTTCACTTGTGCTCTCTGCCTCTTGTTGAGCATGGCGGGTTCGTTTGACAGTCACTTTGCGAGGAACATGATGTGGCAGTGCCAGCTCTCGCAGCCGGACTGTCGCTGCTACCGGGTGGATGGCTACTCACTTCTTAAACGCCTCCCTTTGCACCCCTTGATAGGCCCCCGTTGCCCCGTCCAGTCTGTGGGACAGTGGCTGGACAACATTGGGCTGGTGCAGTATGAAAACCACCTGCTGTCTAACGGCTTTGACAACGTTCAGTTTATGGTAAGTGTCTTTTCCTGCGGCCAGTTTTCAGAGTGTCTTGTTTTTTGTTTTTTTTATTAGTCATCAGTTGCTTGTTGTGGGTGGTGTGGGTTTGTGTGGGTACTTGAATGTTTGTTGCTCTCAGGTGAGCTGTCTTGTGATTGCATGACTCTCAGTGTTTTATTTTTTGGTCTTATATGTCTGTTTAGCTTTGATTTTGTAGACCTTGAATGTTATGAAGGCCGTGGTATTTTCTTGGATATTGTGAGATTTAGCAGGAAAATCTATTGCCTGATCTGTAATTCCTTCCTGCCATATCAGCAATTTGGGAACTTTGGGAAAGCAAAGAGATTTATCAGAAAACTCTGGAAGTTTCGCTAATATTCAGTAAGAAAGACTTTTAAAAAAAAATTATATTAATCATGAGTATACTTTTTGTTGTCCTTATGATCTGTTGTTCATGCAGTGCTGCATGGGTACTCATTGATACATTGCATTCCACCACGTGGTCAACGTCATTCCTCTGACAATGCAGAAAACATGTCTGCCGTGGGTGTGTTCAGATGCATGAATGTGATTGCCTGACATTTGTTTTGGGGAGAAAGAGTTCAGGCAATCCATCTTTACCAATCAAAACAATCATGGTTGTTTAGGTGCACCTGTGGAGATAATAGGGCACGTTGAAAGATGTTGCAGGAAGAGTCGATCAGTGCTGCTTGCACATTTATGATTACCTGTAAATTCTTCTACAGAGAAGGAAACATGACATTTTAAGTAAAATGTAGGCATAATTCACACTAGACTTGAGTAATACGTTGGTTAATTGGCTAGTTTGGTGCTGATGGATCAGGACAGTGTATTTAAAGGGTAGTTCACTCAAAACAACAACAAAAAAACATCAGTTTACATGATCCAGTTTCTTTTATTAATCTTATGCTTACCCGCATCCTTCAAAATATCTTCTTTAGTTTTCCTCATAAAAAAGTTTGAAACAACCTGAAGGTGAGGAAATGATGTGTACATTTTCATTTTTGGATGAACTATACTTTTGATTGCTAGTGAACAGCCATAGTCGTTTTTTATTGACCAAGCTGGTTAACTAAGGAAATCTTGCTAGTTGACCACACAGTTTGTGAATAAGCTATGCTGTATTTAATAACAGTTTCGTAGCACTTAATTAGTATGTGTCTCGCCTGCACGTGGTGGCTTGTTTAAAACAAACAGTATAGTTTTAAAAATGTGCTTAAATCAACAATTTACTGGAGCATCAAATCAAACACTATTTACACTATTATTATTATTATTATTATTATTATTATTATTATTATTATTGTTATTATTATTATTATTATTGTTATTATTATCATTGTTTTCAGATAATATATAAGTATACTTTATTTTAAGCATAAATAATCTAACAAAATACAAAGAAATGTAACAAAATATATATATAAAAAAACTATTTTCCAGAAGGGCGAGAAAACTTAATTTGAGAGAATAAGACTGAGAAACAAAACAAACAGTTAAGTGAATCATTTCTGCAGTATGCAGAGGATCAGAACATAAGTTAACTTTATATTTTTAATATAGTTTTAAGATGACTCGTGTGGCTTTTTCACGTTTCTAGAACAATGCCTTTGAATAGACACAGTGAGTCACTGTAATCTGTTTTGTTTTATTGCGTTCTGTATAGCTCTACGCTTTTAGACTTTTAATTTGTTTGTTGCAGACTGTGGCTCTACGAATCAAAAGAAACAATTCCGCACCTACTATTGCTTTGGCAAAAGGATCTGTTGCTTTTCAGAAGGATGCATTGGTTCTGAATGACTGTCATAGTGCAGATATCAGTAGCATTCGTTTACTAAAAACGGTGATGTTGACAGGTGAACCACTCATAGGAAATATAGTCTGCATACATACGTAACCTGCATCGACATGGTGGATGGAGGAACTCAGTCCTATACATTGTGTGACTTAATATTTGTGCGTAGATTTGTGTGTGATGAGTGGTTTTGCGAGTGTTTAGTTCCTCATGCTGATCACCCTCCCCCAGCTCTGACCTGCATCCATTCCTGCGGTTGCCCAGCAACAGTAGAACAGAAAGGAATAGACCACAGAGTATTTTAGCTATAGAAATGTTTTAAAAATGTGCGTTTCCTTCCCAACTGTTGTCAAGGAAATGGATTACGCCGTTTCCCTGCGGAGCATTTTTAATAGGGTGTTAAAAATCTCCCGAAGCCAGTGTTGATTTGTCAGCATGCGTCTTGTTGCTGGCTTTGACAACTTTACCTGCTAGCAATACAAAATACTGAATGTAACCTTTTCCGAAAGAAAGAAAGACAAAAACAATTCAAGACTCCGTTTATGCTCACAGTGGTTGTCATTAATTTAGAAATGCTTGCAAGCTGCAGCCTTAGAAAAATGTTTTCCTGAAAAAGTTCTGTCAGTTTCACAACAGGTGCATTAGCATAAAACTGTTTTCATTGGAATATAGATGCATCCTAATTATTTTAAGGAAGAATAATAGCATAACTACAGGTGCAAAACAAAGAGAGAAACACACTTATTAATGCCACATATAATATGCCACATTCTGTAAATGAATATGGAATGAATATTTTGGTTTAGGTTCTAAAACCTCATATAAGCCACCTGTGTATTTTTATACAGAACGTATCTTGGATTAATCTGTAATGTGCAGTAAAGTACAACTTCTGAAAACAATGTGAATTTTTAATGATGGGTTTTGAAAAATTAAGAAATTGATAGATTGATGGAAGAAAGAAAGAAAGAAAGAAAGAAAGAAAGAAAGAAAGAAAGAAAGAAAGA
>CAIGQW010000596.1:7334535-7347724 GCA_903798125.1 Danio choprae
GTGTGTGTGTGTGTGTGTGTGCGCGTGCGTGCGTGTGTGTGCGTATGTGTGTTTTAAGAAGATTTCTGCCCTGTTGGGTAGGAGGTTGATTGGTTTGATTAGAGTTAGGGAAAGGTCATTAAAGGTGACGATCAGCATGAAACAGCAGTTGTTAATAGTGCTCAGTGTGTGTCTGAATATATGTATGTTTGTGTGGTAGCATGTATTTCTTGCACCTGTGCACATCAAGCTGTTAGCTGTTGATCTGATTATTGTTTGATGGGCTCATGGACCTCCTAATTGTGTTGTTTTAGGCGAACTGAAGTAGACAATTTTTTTATTTTTATTTTTTTAAAGAACACATTTTGGTGCAGTGAAACTTTTATAGCAACAAAAATATTTTTACAAAATCAGTAAGTATTGTATTTTTTTGTTTGTTTATGTGCTTTTTTTACTAATTCAACATATTCTTGTGGTACAACTTTTATTTTACTGTAGGACAGGAATGTTATATTAACAATGTTAATATATTTAGTGTTGTCGTTTTGTTGTTGTCTTTATTTGTTGCTACTTTAGCTTGCTGTTGTTACTGTATACCTTTATACGAATACAAATTATTTTATTTATTTTTACTGCAGAGCTTCAATATGGTGCAGTATTATTAAATACAATTAAAATAGTTTTAGTTCGTTTTTTTTTACTGCAGGCAGTAGTGTTGTGTGATTTATTATTATTTTTTATTATTATTATTTAATTTAATTTGAACTATGATTATATATTTAAAATTTATAGATTTTTATATAAATTTTTGTTACTGCTTCAACATATTGTTACACATATTGTACTTTTATACAAATAAATTGATTACAGTTTTGTAATTATTATCATTATTACGATCATCATCATTATCACATTTGTTTATTTGTTGCTTCTGAAGAACTCTAAATTATTTCATTTTTAACATTTAGTTAATTATTTTATTACATTATTATGTTTTATTGCCACTTCAGCACATTGTTGCACATTATACATGTATGCAAATAAATGTATAATTTTAAAAAAATTACTTACTGCAGGGCATTAATTTGTGTAGCTCATTATTGTAACGTTTGCTTTCTTCTTCAGCATGCTGTAGCAGTGATTGTAATAGTAATTATGTATTTTGTTTTTTAGTAATTATGTATTGTATCATTTTTCCCTCCAGGGAAGTAATGTTGTGGAGGACCAGGACCTGCTGGAGATTGGGATTTTAAACTCTGCCCACAGACAGCGACTTCTTCAGGCTATTCGCCTTTTGCCCAGGGTGAGTAGAGACATCAGGGACATTCTACAACTCACAAGAGACCGCTGCCAGCTCCATAAATACCAGTTAACAAGGCATTCAGAACCAGGCTTATTATTAAAATAGTCAACCACCATTCCCATGTTTTTTCCCCTTCCCTAAAACCCAATGAAGAATTTAAATCTGATCATTTCAGATTACTTAAAACATTTTTGAAAATTCATTAACTCAAAAAATTGGAGTAAATAAAGTAATTTTGATTACAATTTAATTGGAATATCAAATAAACTAATTTGTGCATTTAAAAAAATAATAAACTAAGTGTTAGTTTGCAACAGCATTTGTTAATAGACTGTTTTATACACTTGCACAATTATTTTACTTATAGAGTCTGACACAAAGCATGCTGGAAACTAGAAGTCTGCTTCTTCTGTTACAGTCTACAGTCAGTTTAAAGGGATAGTTCACCCAATAATGAACCTTTTGAGTTTCCTTTTTAAAAATGTAAAAAATCTTGTAACCATTGAAGGATAAACAATAAAAGGAAAAACAAATACTATGGAAGTCAATGGTTGCAGGTTTCCACCTTTCTTCAAAATATCTTCTTTTGTGTTTTTGGTTTTGGGTGAACTTTCCTTTTAAATTAACCTTTAAAAACATAACTAGTTCAAATAACTGTTTAGTACAATGAACCTTTTCTGTAATGAGCTCAACTGAATGTTTGAGTGAAATGAACTCATGTGCTCAATGCGCTTTCTTTCATACAAATGACCAAAAATAGTGACCAGTGGCTATAAAGCTCCACAAATGATGTGCCTGGGCTTCACTTCTCTTTTATTGCTCATGTAATGGAGCACTCGTAAAAGGTTGATATAGTATGATATGGTCAGAGATACAGAGATATAGAACTGAAGAGCTTAGTAATGAAAGTAGCAGTGCGAAACACAAATTTTCTATGTGATACATGTGTGTGTCATAGATTTCATTACTAAATGAGGTTTCATGGTATCCACATTTATCACACATACACATCCCAGCATGCACCTTCCCCCAGAGAATGCTCAGTCTTAGACCCCCTCCATCCAGCAAAGCTTCTGGCATTACCATGTAACAGGGAAAGAGAGTGTGTGTGCATGTGCTCGTGGACTCGACATCAAATAAATCTCACTTGTGTCCCAAACAACCTTGCTCTTGCTTTCTCCTTCGCACTCTCTGGAAGGACATCGCAGAGGGGAACGGTTGTGTTCTGATAAGATAGAAAGGACACACACACACACACACACACACACACACACACACACACACACAATCAGCACAATTGTACAGCTATGTTTATAGGGACTGATGTTTCTAGTGTACAGACGGTATATTCTTTAACCCAACCCTGCCCCTAAACTCAACCCTCACAGGAAATAATCTGCATTTACATTTCAAAAATATTTAATTGTGTGTTTTCTGCACAAAAAAATTGTCCACAAAAAATCAAATAGTTTCTTGTATTGCTGTACTTGTATAAAACATAAGGAATATAAAGTACTCACATGCAGATAAATGTGCTAAACCTCATTGGTTCAAACAGATGTATAGAATAGTATATATAAAACAGAACAGTAAATATCAAATGTGAGCGGAGAGGATTGGTTTTTAATGAATGAATGAAGGTATTTATATAGCACTTTTACTGTGAATAGCTGCACACCTAATGAACTTAACCATCATACCAGGCTAAAGGATAATTACTGGTTTGTAAACATTTGGGATGCACACGCTTCATGTTTACAGAAAACCTGGAAGAGACGAAGAGCCTATTTATGGCTAGAAAATAATAAAGGAAAAGATCAATTTGATTTTATATTTGAAAATTCTCGCAATTCTGAGATTATATTTCACAATACGGATAAGGGGAACAAATAACTCATTATTCTCTTTCTCTTATCTCTTGGCTCAGAATATATCCAACACTTGAAGATTTTCTTCCCTCAGAGGTGACAGACTCACTATTTTTCATTTGAATTAAGTTATAAAATCAGATTTCTGAGACATAAACTTGAGGGGGGAAAAAAGGTCAGAATTATGTTTAAGGAAAATCTTATTCTGAATAGGTTAAAATAATGTGTTTAATACTGTAACTGTAGGCTAAAATACCGTACGTCCCATTTAAACAGCAATGTTGTTATTATGTAAAGTTATTGTTCATATAAAATGCGTGCTTTAAAAGTATAATAATCAGTAGTTTTCATCCATAATAGTGTTTCTTTTTAACACTGGAGCTAAGGTGGTCATTTTAAGCATTTTTAAGTTTTGTAGTGTAATAATTCCTGTTGAAATAAAACACTGTGGTACTCTGATATTTCTTACATTTATGTTATAATTTATTCGAACATTGTTATTTTAGCAAAAGCTCAGAACACGGAAGAGTTTTGTGTATTATACCTTAAATAGCTTTATACTGTCAAATTGACTGTATTATTATATCCAACAACATATCATCTCTGCATGGGCCACTTTAAAGTTCATGTTCATAAAGGGTTTTATTGCACATTCACTACAAAGCATTGTATAATCCAAATCTCTGTAGTCTAACATAGCCTATTGAAATAAAATGATATGCAATCATTTGAAAATATTTTTTATCAACAAATTATTTTGACTTAGTTGTTGGTGTTTATGATTTCAAAAGCAGTGCAATAACAAAAAGGTTGTTCTACCGTCTCCAGGAATACAAAGTCATAATAAAATATAATTACAGATATTAAAAGCAAAAAAATGGGATTCAATACATAGCCTAGAATGAATTCTGTCAGAATGACTGCTATAGGCATACTAGAAGTTATATAAATCTAGGATTTCTACTATTATATGTCTACGTTTAGCTGTAAGTGCTGTCTTTATTGAATTAAAATTCAACAAAGTTCTATAAAAATGATTGCATACTGATTTTGACATCAAAGGCACAAAAATTCTATGGATTTTACAAGCTTCCTCATTTTTTACCTGTGTTTTTCTGCAACCATTATGTGTTCACAGCTTCGAGTGGCAGTTCATAGTTATAGTTCAAGCTATAGTTAATTCAATTAATTTTAAACATTGTCATTTACAATTTTTTTGTGTTGTTTATAGGCTCGTATGACTTCTTTTTTCCTTTTATGGTGCACAAAAGAAGGCATTTTGAAGAATGGTCTGGCTGCTCATTTGTATATAAGAAAACCGAAAGTGGGTCTGGGTTCCAAAAAAATCACCATAAAAGCCTCAGAGCTGCATGATTAATTGTTAAAAGAGCTCAATTCAAACACCCACATGGTGTTATTCCTAAATGATAATGATTCAGCAATGTTTATCTTTGATAAGTAGGATCGCAGCCAACATTCAGAACTGCATTTGTGCTGCTACTGACTCAGAGAGCAGTTCTGGTTTTTCAATCACTGTATCATTATTTATGTTACAAAAAGTTATAGTTTGGATATAAACACTAATGTGTACATTAGTAATTGAGAAATTCATTTAAAATTGACTGTTTATTTGGTATTGATAGATGTTGGTAATTGAGTAATTGAAACTCAAGGGTTTTCATTCAAGAGATTTACATTAATTTCGTCCAAGAGATTCACTCAAAAAGGCTGAATCATTCAATAATGAAACAAACGAAATATTTTATTTATGAATAGGTTATTGAATCATTGATTTGTTCAAAGCCACTGATTTGTCCGTTAATGAAAGTTCATTTAAGTTGTCCATTAAGTTGTTATAAGAGTAATTTAATCATTCATCCAAGATTGGTTCAAAAAGTATATTATTCCTGTGACTAAATAAGTGAAGTCGTTATGAGTCATTAATTAATTATTTAATTCTGTTACTACTGATTGTATTACACCATTAGGCTAGTGGTTGGCCACAAGTAGTTGCTAAAATATAGTTATTAATGAATCATATGTTCAAAAGATTTGTTAAAAAATGCAGATTTATTCAGTAATAAATATGATCTTTTTATCATTGTGAATCATTGTGACTCGTTTATAGTAGTCACTAATAAATCAATTTAAGATCTGTTAGGAAATGTTCACTGATAAAGTAATAAAACATGTCATGTTTTTATTAGTGTTTGATTCAATCCTTCATTCAAGAGGTTTGTTTAAAACACTCTTTCTTCTGGTAATGAAACAAATGAAGTTTTTATTTTGCATACAAAAATGTTGATTCATCCAAAAATGAAAACAAAAAAGTCTTTATAAGTGATTCATTTAATCATTCATTCAAAAGATTTGATTAGAAAAGCTTATTCACACAGTAATTAAATAATTGAAGTCACTGAATCATTCATTTCATCTGAATGTTTTTATTTTTATTTTGGTTAGTTAAACTGTTGCAATTAACATTTTGTCAGAACTTCTAGTAAATTATTATTTTTTTGTTTACTAGACTGGAAACTTACTAAACTTACACTAGACTTGGAAAACTGTGATCTCTAAAGATCATTGTGATTAACAAGTTATTCAAAATTGTGCATCTCTGAAAAGGTCTAGAATGACTTGCACACTGTATACAATAAGCCATTCAGCAGCTTTGCATGATAAAAAAGATCCAATTAAACTCACTTTACGCTAATTTTCCACTTTCATGAAACTTTTATGATGCTGCTTTTGTGGAGCTCAACAGAGAGGATGCCCACAAAGTTGCATTATAAAGAAAAGTAAAGGTTGACAGAACCTTTTTCTCTTTCATTTTGTGGTTTGAAATGAAAATTATTCCTTTAAAAAGAAATGGAATTTAAGATTAAAGACAGGAAACGGTATGTGTGTGTCTGTGTGTGCGTGAGAGAGAGAGAAAGATATGAAGGCTAACTATGAAAAGAGAAAAACTTTTCATCTGCAGTCAGCGCTTTCAGACTCTGCTTTAGCTGATAGCTTCTACATTTACATTTATGCATTTGGCAGAGGCTTTTTTCTGAAGACTTCTGCTGTGTATTCAATCCATATTCTTTTATCAGTAAATATAGAAATGATTCCCTGGGAGTAAAGCACACAGTTTTTTGTTTTGTTAGCTTGTCTCTCTCTCATTTATCGGCCGGAGCAGAAGCAAACAACAGTGGAGCAGAATGGAAATTCATGCTAGTAGTCGAAGCAGGTGTTTCCAGCACTGAATAACAACATTTCCTGTTGCTGGAGCTCTTTATTCATAACCCAAGCTCTCTGTCAGGCCTCTGGATATGGCGGTTTAACAGTTTGTTTTTGTGTTTCAGGTGCGGCCCATTGGTTATGATGGAAATAATCCCACCTCAGTGGCTGAATGGCTGGAGTCTCTGGAGTTGGGAGATTACACCAAGTCTTTTCTCATCAACGGCTACACGTCTATGGAGCTGGTCAAGAAGATCTGGGAGATCGAGCTCATCAACGTAAGTCCTGCTTACGTCAGTCTTCTGTTTGCTGCTGGGTTGTGAAAGTTGCTCTTTGGCTTTTAAAAGTAAATGAGTTTCCACTGTCTAGGAAAACTGTGAAGTAGGAAAAGCCAGACCTGGAAAAGTCATCATAATTGTACATGTATTATTATTATTAGTAGTAGTAGTAGTAGTAGTAGTAATTTTATTACATTTATTATAAACAATGTATAAACGTACATATTATATTTTAAAAACTGAATGGTATGCATAAATAAAATAAAGCCATTGTGTATATATAATATAATGTAATATAATATAATATAATATAATAAAAATGTAAGTTATTGATAGTAAACATTAACAATGAAAATTTTCTAGTTTAATTATTACTTACAATTGAATTATTAGACTTATTAATTAATACTTCTAAGTTAATTAATAAATTATTAAATAACAGGAACTAACAACAAACTTTTTCAAAACTTATTAACTTATATTATATACATTTGTTTTATTTAGTAAATATTTATATATTTTATAAAACAATTTAAATGATTTTACTGTTTAACTGTTTATAATACTGTTTAATTTACTGATAATTTAAATCAGATGAATAAATAATGTTACAAATGCAAATGATCAAATAATAAAAATATAATATAATAATTATTAAAGTTATATATTTATTTTTTACAGTGAATAGTTTTAATCTTTAGAAAGTATTGACAAAAAAGTGTGAAGCTTGCTTGTATGCTCACACAAGTGTTTAGCCATGAGTACTGTCAGCATGAAGCTGTCTCCTGAAACCAGATTAGCTTGAAGACCTTTGAAAAGACAGCCAGAGGTTGTGAGAGATCATCCTGAATCATGCTGACATCCTGTTGGCCAATTTGTCATAATAGACTTTCTGTTGCCTCTGAAGCTTCCCTGTAATTGTATTTGTTTGATAAACAATCCTGTCTATCCTGTTTTGACTGTAGTGAAATTAAATAGTTGAATTTTTAGCCACCATGACGCTGTACAGTAGACATTTCAGGAGAACTGAATCTGTTTTCGAGGTTTAGTTGAATGTCCCCTGAAGTGCTTGTGATGCGCAGTTTTGACAAATGTGTGATGTAATTTCAATTGAATTATCAAAATATTGAGAAGCTCCTCCTGCTTTTTAAGCAAAATTGCAAATAGAGTGTTGTTCTCATCACATCCCCGCCAATCACAGGACATCTGTAATCGTAATGCTGACTGACTGTCTGTCCACTTTAAAGTGCAGCATTCTGTGTACAATTTAAATTGGTCTGATACATTTTAAAGGTCTGTTCCAACTCGTGCACATGATCTGCTTTTGTTATCACGTTTCTGGACAAAAACTGCATTTGTGAGTAGGGCTGGTTAACGATTAATCGTGATTAACTGTTTACAAAATAAAAGTTTTATTTACATATATGTGTGTGTATTGTGTGTATTAATTATGTATATATAAATGCACACACATACATGTATATACTTTTTAAATATTTATTTAAATATAAGTTTGTCATATATAACAATTTTTTTATAAATATAAGTACTTTTTCTATACATGTATACATGGACATGTGTATTTATAAATACATAATACAGTACACACAAAATTATGTAAATGCAAACAGCTATTTTGTATGTGAACAGTAGTGATTAATGATGTAACCGCATTATGTGCATTTGTATGATGAAAAACATATGTTCAGAGTTTACGTCATTTATCCGCTGTATAGTGGACTCTATAGTGTTGCTGCATTGAAGTCCTCCTGGGATGTTTGTATTTACGAGTTGAAAAGTTGTTATTACGATATCCGGTGTGTTCAAGTCACTTTTGCCAGCACAAGATGGCAGTGTACTTTCTTTTGATAAATTACATGAAAATACAACAGGGTTTATTAACTCTGTTTATAGAAAATCAATAGCAAACTAAAATCTATGGTCAACAATATACATTACATTTATAAATTTCAACATATTTCTTACTCGGATGTCTGTTTATTTTGCTAGTGCACATTGTTATTCAAGTAAACAATTAATTTGTGCAAGTTAATCCACTGAAAAAAAAAGTTTGTTTTAGTAATCTTCAATCAAGTCTGATCATTTCCGATTAAGCGGCTGTCCTTGTCTGGTGTCATCAGTTTGATGGCGTCAGCCACAGTATTTATAATCGCACCCCTCTTATCATTACTTTGCTATGAGGGAATGGAAATAGAAAGTAATAGAAAGCCCAGCCCCCTACTCAATATTCTGTTTTAATTGTAAAGACACCAACATACTGAAATAAAATTCTCCACAACTTACTATTCACACAGACTTTAAGAACATGTTGAGTTTTCCCACTCGTATTAACGACTTAGTGGTAGAGTTCAAGTGTGTTTAATCAACTGGTAAATATGATTTATATTACTTGACTTGAATGTACCACATGCCGTTTACTATTTTGAAAATATGAATTGTGTGTAACTGACTTTTTAAATGTCCTAGTGGCCTATGTGCTGACTGTGAATGAGTGTGCAATGCATGTTTACCCTCAGCCCTTTCTGTAAATTGATGATTATACATGCACGTGCTGGCTTTTTAGGTTTTCTCCTCTCATTGATCTGGCTAATAAACATGGAACACAGTGTAAGCTAATGTTTATCTTTTTTTAATATCTGCAAGTGTTTAGGCAAACCATCGGAATAAATAGTTGTTTGTGAATATGTGAATAAGTTTAGCTGTTTTATACTGTAGGGGGCAGGACACTTAACATAGCACTTGATTGGTCAGAAGATCTGATGAAAAACTGAAGTACACAGTGATGCCATATAAAAACAAATTGATTTTGAATTGCACTTTTATTTGGAGAACACTAGATTATAGATAACCTTAATACCAAAATAATAATGCTAAAAACCAAAGGCATTTTGATTTCAGGTTTTTTTTCTGCATATTTGAGAAATACTCCTAAAATCTACATGCATACATATATATATATATATATATATACATATATATATTAGCGAAACAGTTTGAGCTCGATGAAACCATGTTGTTATCCCACATGTGTATAATGAAAATCGTGATGGCTTGATTGATTTTTCTCCATGTTTGGTAAAGAATAATCTGCATGTTTGATGACAAGAAGGTCACGTGATTTGTCACTTTAACGGGTTTAGTGTTAAATGACTCTAATTACAGCCTCACGTATGCTAATTTCACTCCCTTTCAGCTGAGAGAGAGTAAGAGAAACAGAGGAGAGAGCAGATTATATAATAATGTGGGATGCGATTTCTTCAGCTCTTGAAAAAAAATATATATATACACACTCACCCACTCACTGCAAAGAGACAGTATAACAAGAATACTGCAGTGGGAATAAACATGGAATGAACACAATGTTTGACCACAAGAGGGAGACAGAGTGAGGAAAATAAGTGACTTGATGCATTTCAATTAGTACATTTAGGTGTTCTGATTGTTTGTGCATTGGGATGATACGATTGAGGTGAAACAGTACTGAAGTGTGTGTGCGTGCGTGCGTGCGTGTGTGTGTCACTAATAGTGTCACTGACTCCATTCTATTAACACTAGTCATTCCCTTAGGCTCTGTTTAATTAATACACACAACTTTATTAAGATTGACATAGACAAGTGTTTGCATAAGGAAGCTTTTTATTTACACCCTCATTTTGTTCAAATCATGTTACTTTCTTCTGTGGAGCACTAAAGTAGAAGTTTAGAACAATGTTCACGCTTCTCTATTTCATATAATGGACGGAGGTAGATTAGACTAAAAAAGGCTGTAAGATTTGTACTGTAAAAACGGTGTGCTGTATTCCAAGTGTTCTAAAGTATTTTCATATAATGTTAAGCAGCCTCAATCCGTGTTTGCTTAAATGTCAACAAACATTTCCAATATTCTTCTTTATTGTTTAATTGACATAAATGCTTAGAGGGTTTTAATGACATAAGTGAGTGAACAATAAAAAAAACAATGCAAAACGGAGCAGTGTCTAGAATATAAGTGCAAAACATAATTCAACCGAGTAGATATGCACAATATTTATTGTGTATGGTAATAGCGTAACTGTTGTTTTAAGGAGAGGTGACATTTGTACATCCTAATGCGTTTTGCTTATATTGTGAATTCAGACATTTGCTACATACTGTTTTTTAACAACTATTATATACTATAAATATAATAGTTTGGGATGCGTGTGCTTTTGGAGGCAGCCAGTCACTTACTTTGTTTCTAAATGAATCAGCTATTTAGAACCAATCTATTGAATGAATCTTTCAATTAATCATTGAGGCATGAATTTGCTATATAACTATAATACTATAATAAAATGTGTGTAAACATTGTTATTTTATTAAATTTACATAGCACAAAAGAGTTCTGAATTCTTCTAACTTTCATGGCCATAATTGTCAAAATGACAGCATGTATTTCTGTGGGTTTTCTTTTTTTTTGAATATGTGCCTCAGTTTTCTTAGCTACCTTCTACTAACAAAAACATAACTTTCTGATTACAAAAAATCATAACTTTACTTCAGACATGTCTTTCAAACTTTCAAAAACAACACTTGTTGCAGTGTAAAAACTTTGCTCTCCTGCTTACCAGACAAAGGTGTGCATTTTCGCAGGTGATTTCATTTTTATTCATGTATTTATTTATATATCTAATAAATATCAATGTATAATTTTTGTGACTGTCGCACACCCCTAATGCCACGTTTTATTTTTACTAGAGAAGGCCAGCCTTAAAACGTAACATGGTGACTAAAAGCATGACAGTAGCAGTTTGCTTCAGAGAGATTGAGTGATAGTGTGTAGAGGAGAGAGAGCGAGAGCGAGCAGTGGGAGAGAAATAGCATTTGTGGAGCGATCCAGATTAAATCAGCTCATAAACGCTCAGGGCAGCAGATGCTGAGGCTTCTGGACAAGCCGGTGACAAGATGTGTGTGTTACTGCTGTTCACAAACACTATTACACACTCACACTGAGGCATTATGAGGTCATCATAAGGTCAGTGTTCATTTTATACACTCTCCGAAAAAAGGATACAAGAGCTGTCACCTTCACAAATGGTACACTTTTTCATTACTTGTACTGGTGCTTTAATGGTATATATTTGTACCTAAAAAAAATTTTTTGATAGAAGTCTAGACAAGGCTGCATTTGTTTGATCAAAAGGAAAATGTAATTAATGTCAAGTTGTGATAATTTAAACATTTAAAAGAAAAAATGTATGAATTGTGATGCCAGAGACATTTAAATGCATTGTAACACACACACATATACTATTAATACACAGTTTAGCACCTCAAAATGTATCAGTAATAATCTTTGGTGATCTCTGTTAATTATATTAATAATTGTTTATATTAATATGCAGTTTTTTATTTTTATTGTATTGTTGTTCTGTTGTAAATAATGTAACATTTAATTGTCATTTATTATTGAAATGCATGTATATATTAAATATATAATATTGTGATATTAATATGATTAATATCATGGTAATATTATAATTACATTCATATTCATATTTAACATTTACTCTTGATTATAATTTGTATTCAGATATTATTAATATAGATAAAATTGGTTTAGGAAACAATGATCACTAATGCTTTGATGTCTCTTAATTATATACAGTAAATAACCAGTTATATATATATTTTTATTTTATATTTTATGTTATTTATTTTCATTTTTATGTTCATCTGCTTATATTATATGTTATATTGCAATGTGGGTTGATTTTGTTGAGATTTAGTAATAGTTTAAACATTTAACATTTAAACCAAGGCAAATCTAGCTGATGATTATGTATGTCAATTAAATGAAATACAGCTTGATCTTGCTGTTAAATTGCATAAGATCAGTCTTTTCAAGCTGTAATACACCTCATAATTCACTAGATGGCTGTATCATTCTTTTATTTGCCAGTGGAGTTTTCAAGACATAATTAATATTATTATATTTTTGCTGTTTTATTTATTTATTTATTTATTCATTATGTATATAAATTAAAATTATATATACATTTCTATATACACTAAATATTATAAATAAAACACAGATCTGAGCTTAGTCACTTTGATTTGATATATATTAAGCATCAGTGTGAAGTGTTCGGTGTCTCTTTCTGCTCGCTTCTTTTTCTGATTACACATTTATTTGACATTGTCTCAGCATGAACTATGTGTATTTTGAGGGGTTCACTTTAGTTGCATCAGTTTAGATGTCAAAAATTGGGTGAAACGGGACAGTAAGAAATGTCATCATTAAGCTTATATTTTGATTTTGAACTGTTTTGATGCACAAATTTTTGTGAGCAAGCAGAGACATTGACGTAAAGCAGACAGGCTCTTTAGACAAAGGCAGCTGATGACAGACCTCACACTTTTCATGAACGTGTTTTTGAATGTCTCACTGGCATCATTCCATGCGTGTAAGAGCCTGTGTGTTTTGTGTGTCCGTGTATGTGTCCGTCCTTCTGTGTGTGTGTGTGTGTGTGTGTGTGTGTGTGTGTGTGTGTGTGTGT
>CAIGQW010000596.1:7348231-7378678 GCA_903798125.1 Danio choprae
GTGTGTGTGTGTGTGTGTGTGTGTGTGTGTGTGTGTGTGTGTGTGTGGTCTGAAATGTTATCATTCAGTGACTGTGTGTGTGTGTGTGTGTGTAATGAGTTTTCTTGTCCTTTGTGTTGCATTCCTGTTTTCATTACTTCCTGTCACCTCTCCAAACGCACAGATTGCAAATTGTCTTTTCTTACACTAGCAGATGGCTACTGCCTTCGTTAACACAGCAGGCCCATCAAACACACACACACACACACACACTCCCTCTCTTATTCAGTCTATCTGTTCTTTCCTTTTGGCACCCAAATTACACTCTCTCACACCTTAACCATGATAAAACATTTGCTTTAATACCAAAAGACACATTGAGGCTGTTCTGTGTGTGTTGTACAGCTATGAAAAAAATGATTTAACATTTGAAAATTCTCAGTTTCTCTGGAATTAGTGAATGTACTGAGTATGGATTGAAATGTTAATATTCCTTTTACTGTTTATTCTGACAGATATTTCAAAATGTAAATAAAAAACTTTGTCATTTAGACCAAAAAATATTACAAATGAAGACATTTTTCAGACTTGTTTGTATTCATTTGTAGACAGCACAATACTTATAAAAGTTAGGATATCAATGTTTGGTACAATATTCTTGAATTTCAATCACAGCAAATAAAATTACTTGTTATTTAGAGCAATTTTCATTTTCTAAAAAAAAACAACGACATATTTTAAATTACAATATATGTATATATATATTTTTAATTTGGAAGAAATGTCACCAGACCTTTATACATTAGCTTAATTAGCTATAGGATTCCTCAAACCCATAGCTAACACATGCATTATGTCCAGAGAAACTTGAGGATCTTCAAGTGGTGTCTTATTTTTATTTATTTTTCTATAGCAGTAGTTGTGTGAGTGTGGGTGGGTTGGCCTGTGGGTTTATCATGTGTTGAATTGACGCACACTGGCACACATTTTTGGCCCATGACCTTGTGAGTGTTGCTCTGAGATTGTTTCCCCAGTACAGATCCCGCTGTATCGAGATGATCCAGTTGCCCCTTTTCTTAAAGACGGCCATCAAGCGCACTCATAAAAATAGATTAAACATGACGTTTGTGGAGCTGGATTAAGTTTCAAATGGGGAAATGTGTTTATTACATGGATCAGTGGAAGACTGGGTCCTGATTGGTCAGAACCGCAGTCACATGTTCTTGTGTAATGATCAGCGAATTGTATAATCAAAAAGTTGTGTTTATTTTTTCAGTTCTCTACATAGCTACGGGGGTTTTATGTCCCGGATATCAATCTGCTATCTTTGTTGTCACATGATAGAATAATTTATATTCAGGTTATAAGGTTGCCAGTTTCTGTCATGAAAATTGCATGAAAACATTAGATTTTTTCCCCACAGCAATGCATTATTGGATGATTTGAAAGTGTTTTTGGAAGGCTTCTGTTCATCAAGGCTATTTGTTTGATCAGCAATATTGTAAAAACAATATTATACAATAAAACAGTATTACACTTTAATTTTGACCAATTGAACACTAATGTAGTTGTCACACATTTTATGTCATTTTATGTCATATTTAAGTAATTAATGTTTACACACACATGCTCTTTGACAAACAAAACATAAATTATGTGTTTGTTTGTTTGTTTGTTGTTTGTAGACTCATTTCCAGGTAAAAAGGTTAAAAGTATGCTTAAAAGTGATTGGTTATTAATATTTTAGAATTTTTTGTCAATAACCAGTAAATGCTCAGTGTTAACATTTTACTATTTTTGCTAAACGGTTGATTAGAAGAAAAAAACTAAAACTAACATTAAATGTGACAAGTAAATTTAGTCAACACAATATGACAGTGGTCAATATTAATAATTGGACATTTGAGCAAACTGTTTACAACTAATGTACATTTCCATAAATCCAATCACACTTGACCAATGTTATTTTCAGGGTGTAAAACATGTTGATTTTCCACTTTTTTCATTGCCAGACGCCATCAAAACTGCATTTTATTGTTTCGTTGAATTAACCCAGATGTGGTCAGATGTGTTCAGATGACTTTGATTTTATGAGAATCAAAAGTATTCATACTTTACATTTCTGTGTTGTACCAAAACAGATTGCTTTCCTTGTTATTTTATTTTACAAGTGCTCTTTGAATTGATTGAATTAGATGTAAAGAATGACTAAAATGAATTGTGAAAGAATTACATGTAAAGAATGACTAAGAGAAGAATAAGAGGAAAGGGTGTTAATGAAATCATGTTATACCAAGTAAAATGGTTCTACATCTTGGTTGACCACTTGTGATCAGATCACAAAAAATATGTTAATATCATGCAAAAACAGTGCTTTGAAGAGCTTTAAATGATGCAAATGTAATGTAATTGTAGCACATATGAGCATGCTCAATTACATTTCCAATATCAATTCATACCCATAAATAATATAATTAAAAACATCAAATATTGCCTGAAAACCACATACAAATACACATACTGTACATCATGCGGTGCACATTTGAATACAGTTTGATCGTGTGTGTATTTGTGTGTTAGTAAGGCAAGTAAGCTGCGCTGGTGCAGAAATCTATTTCTGTCAGGTGTCATTATATAACCTGCTGTATATATACACACACGTATATCCCTCACACATTTCAAATGTTGAGAGCCATAACAGTCAGCTGTCATGTTGCTGTTTGTGCACTAGCCGTAAGGTGCAAGATAGACCACAAGCCATATTTCACCAACTCCCTTCACTTAGTGGGTTTTGCTAGATCAGTGTGTTAAGCCAGTTGATGATGATCATGTCGAAACAAACAAGACCAGCATGACAGTATTGCATCCTTACTTCAGCGATTATTGGAACTTATATTAAACAATGAAACTTTAGAGCGAGAGAGAGAAACCTTATTTAGAAAAAACATATTTAACAAGTCATTTTCTTTAAAATAGCAACAAAAGTTTGACGTACTAACATGTAAAATATGAATTCTTTCTGATCAATAATATTATTATCACTGTGATTTAAAAACATTGTAAATCATTCATACATTTTTTAATACTTGCATATTGGACAGCCTTTTCTAACAATTTCCACTACAAATATCATAAAAAACACCAAACAACATTAAAACCCATTTTTCAAGTTTAACCATCAAACCCAGTACATTTGAATGTTTTCTACTGTGTTTTTAGACATGTTCCACTATGATGTACTGTATAGGTTTTAACATTTAACATGCCTTTCCCAATAGTTTCATTACAGTTTCCGTTAAAAGCAGTACATAAAAACTTTAGCCTTTAAGAAAGCCTTAACCAGAATGACTGCAATGCCTGTTTTGCACTCTGTTTCAACTTGCAGTGTAAATTGAAGGTTTGGCCTTTCCAACCATACAATTTATTTTTTGCCATTTTAATATATGCTTTGGACTGTATCTTGACACTATAAAAACAATTCATTCCATGAATTTGTTTTCTACAAAGCATTCTACAAAACAATGTAACACAATCTCTCTTATACCATGCATTTAGATACCATATATTCTATGCGTTTATATATACACGTTATAAACTGAATGTAAACAGAAACTTTTATTTTGTATCTTTATATCTCCCTGTTTCTGGAAAAATATGAAGCATTTCTTATTGTGCTTCATGCAGGTGAGTGTGCTTGATAAACCACCTAGAGAAAACACACTCTTTTCCTCTCCATATGCACCAAACACCTTCTTATAAGCACCTCATACGTCTTGGAAAACAATGTGTAATTCTGAGTGTGTTTCCCTTGTGAGCGGGCTTGACAGTCCACCTGGGGAAGAGACACACTCTCTCCGAAAATAATAAAATAAAATAACTAAACTAACTTAGACTTATCATAGCATTTACGTATATATACATTTTCTCAAATGATTTAAAGTGCTTCTTTTATTCTCACTTGTAAACCATAGATAAAAGTCCCTGCTAAATGAATAAATGTAAATGTATGCGATTAGTCACAATTATTAAATTTAACAACTTTAATGGTTCTGTGTGTTTTTTTGGGACATGGTCCATTAAGAATAATTGCTTGCCACAAATAGAAAACAATACAATTACCTGTAGAGACCCAAAACACTATTACGGTTTACATTAGAATTATAGCCATGAAAAGCATTATAAATTCTATGATAGATTCTATTGTTGTTTTGGATGTCAAAAAAATGGCTCAAGACAATAAGACCAAATGAATCAATGATCACTGTATCGCAATCTCACTGCAGTGAGCGCTGGAACTCGCATTAAACAATGAAGCCTCTCAGAGAGAGAGAAAGAGAGAGAGAGAGAGAGAGAGAGAGAGAGAGAGAGAGCGAGAGAGAGTGAGAGAGAGAGAGAGAGAGAGAGAGAGAGAGAGAGAGAGAGAGAGAGAGAGAGAGAGAGAGTAAAAGGAGGGAGGGCAAATAGAAATGAGCCAGCGAGGCGGAGAAAGCAAAGAGTGAGTTAAGGACGTTCAGTCTCCGTCTCACACACTGCTTCTCGAGTCCGCGAAACGCTCACCTGCTACAAACCCAGCGGATTTTGGCTGGATGGTGAAGCTGGATCTCCATATTGAGTGAAAGGGGAAAAAAGGCTGACGTGTTCAGACTGGAGTACAAACCTGATTGTGAGAGGAGGCTGGAGAGCGAAGAAAGCCATAGATGTAAAATATGCATGAAACATCCCAGCGCTGTGGAAGAGAGACAGAGAGTTGAGGAGGCTTGTCAAGGCAGGTCAGGACCTCCGTCAGGACTCTGGACATTTCAAGATGAACGCTGAAACTCTGGGTAGGTCAGTAATATTGAAGGAAGAGTGAAGCAGAAGGTGGATAAGCAGGGATTGTAGTTGTTTTTTACATGAATGCACTGTTAAAGCTTTTGTTCTCCGTTCGCTGCAGCAACCAGGTTGCTTTTTTTTGCTAAACATCCAGTGTTTCTTTCAGATATCGGTCATTTTCTTTTTACCATACTGTAGTTTTGTTCATTACTTGTGTGATTTTTTTGTAGTTGTTTGTTTTGTGCATTACACTTAATACAGTGTTGATATTTCTTTTAGGTGTCAGATTTTTTTTGCACCGTACTGCAGTTTCTTCATTACTTTGGTGATTTTTTACGCATCACATTTGATTTTAGGCTGTTCGCTTTAGTTTGAGGCTGTGTTTTTCTGCTTTCTGCTTTCAAATGTTAGTCATCACAATCTACTCCGCTCCGTACTGTAGTTTCTTCATCACTTTGGTGATATTTTTATGAATCACACTTGATTAAATACTGTTCAGTTGGACTTTTGGTAGTGTGTGCTTTAGTTTGTGACTTGTTAGTTGATGTTTGAAATAGATTTGTACAGAGTATTGCATATCGTATCGCAGAACATGTTGATTTCCCTGGAGAATTGTTTTTAATTATCGTGCATGCAGATTTTATGAGCTCATATTAATTGAAGTAGATTGTTTGGACTGTGTAAAGGTATGTGTTAGACTGAAGGGTCATTATAAATTGTCAGTTAGTTATTGGCTACTAGTGTTGTTATTATTTTTGCATTTAAAATTCACTTGCATTTTAATCAACCAATCAACTGCATGTTTAATTCAATTAAAGTTCATCATTAGAAAGATTAGTAATTAAATAAGATTACAAAATATAATGTTTATTAAAACTCAAAATAAATGTTCAGTTTACAAACTGTCTATTTTAGTTTTTATTAGTTTTTATTTTAATTTTATTAGATATATATTTGTGATTATTTTATATATTAAGTTATATATTTATACATAAACTTTAATGTATTTATAGTCTTAATAAAATAAAATGTATATACATAAGTATATATTGTGTTTATTATCATATATTGCATAAATATACGTTATTTTATTCGATATTATTGTTGTTATTATTATTTTTATTATTTTATATATGTAATAGAGTCCAGTATGATTTAGTTTTTAATGTTTAAAATTTTTGTTTATTATATAAATTAACCAAATATATTTAAGAAATTTTTTTCATTATAATAAAAATAATTACAATGCATTTTATTATTTAATATACTGACACTTTATAGAAGAAAATTATATATATATATATATATATATATATATATATATATATATATATATTCATTCATCAACAGTTTTATTGTTTTATTAATTTTTTTATCTTATATAGATTATTATATGTTTTACACTATATGACTTTTTACATTCATAGTCTGGCCTTAAATCACACAGTATGCATTTGTGTGTGTGTCATCTGTCTGTCTCGGTGTGTTAATTCTTGCCCCCTGGCCTGAATGGTTAACCTCCTGGCCCAGGTAATCTGCAGATGACACAGCGGTGAGGATGAGTATGTGATGAAGAGTCTCCATTAGACTGCATTAGCTCAGTTTTGCAGTCAGCAGTGAAAGAGTCATGGAGGATCAGACCAGAGCAGCAGGAAGGCGGTGTTGCATAATGAAAGAGGGACCTGCGGTGCTGTGGATCAACCCTGGTGTATTAGACGTAATCTCAGCGCTCTGCCATCCACATGTGGATGGGCTGGAGGTGTAAGCTTCCTCATAACACAAATAAAGCCACCCATAAGCTTTAAAGAAACGAAGGGTGTGGCAAAACATTCGCACACAGCTTTTCTTTGCTCTTAACTTTACCCGAGGCAAAATATTTTGGATTCTTCTCTTTTTTGCTGGGTGGGGTTTTGAGTAGTTCAGTACAGCTCCAGATGTTTTTGTTTTTTTTTGTCAAAGGAATGAAGGAGGAAGTTGTTTGTGGATGGTGTAGTTTCACACACATTATGTATCAATTAGCATTAATGAGTCTGTAGCAAAGCACTGCAGTGTGGACAGAAAATACACCCTTCAACCAAAATTTCAATTTTACTCATCATTTACTCACCCTCAAGTGGTTTCAGAGCTTTGTGATTTTTTATTTTTTTATTATTGACATCCATAGTAAGAAATAAAAATACAATGTAAGTCAATGGTTACAGGTTTTCACCATTTTTCATAATATCTTCTTTGGTTTTTAACAGAAGAAAGAAACTAAAACATGTTTGTAACAAATGGAAAGTGAGTAAATGATGACAGAAGTTCACAGTTTTGGGTGAGCTGTGGCTTTAAGGTAAGTTCTAGTTTAAAGTTAAAAGCTAAATAATATTTTTTTTAGTGTTAGTATCAGTATGTTAGTCTTAAGGTTGTTTATAAGCTAGTGTGCTACAAAAACAGTGACAAAATTTGCATTTAGAAGATATAAGCATCCAAAGTTTGCAGTGTGTCACTTCCACCTAAATGAATCAATGATTCAGTTCATACTTCAGTTTCTTATCAAATCTTCTGACCAATTAAATGCTCTCTAGTGTCTGACATGTCTTGCCCCCTTAAAAATGCTTTTAATTTGCTTTCCATTTGATGCCCTTGATCTTAACCACTCTCACTGGCAGAGTTGTGATAAAATCAAAAAGCTACTGGCAATTTTTTTAAATGGGAGGAGGCAATCTATGTCCCGCCCTGTATTCATGGCGCAGTTAAAATTACATCACACATTGAACAGAAATGCACATTTCAACGGGACCTTTAACTACTAGTTAACTTTACACTTAACACAACTTAAAGTAGACTTTATATCAAAAACTACTTAACATATTTTCAGAAAAGTAGCTAATTTGTAAGAATCTTTACAATTTAATTCATAAGATAATGTAAGATTTTTAATAGGAGGCCTGTCCCCAAACCCCCTAAACCCAACCATCATTGAGGGATGAGCAAATCATACAAAAATGTACAAATTGTCAGTGTTCGTCCGCGTCATCGTTTGTTGTTGTCACGTGCCTTTGTCTTTCTCCCGCCACCGTCATTGTTAATCTGTTCCACCTGTGTTCATCCCTTGTGTGTGATTACCTTAATCATTCCTTCATCCATTTATACCCTTTCGTCTGTGTCCATTGTTGTCCGGTATTTTGGGTCGTCTGCTTCGTTTAGTTCGTGTGGTTGTCTCGTCCTGTTTTCCCGCATCCAGTATCTGTTCCCCGTAAGTGTTCAATAAATCCGTTTTGTTATATATCTCCTTCTCCGTCTCGTTCTGTCACCATCCGCCACCAATGGCGTTACACAAATGAGATTGTAAAAATTCATATGAATCAGCCACTAAATCAAAAAGTTAGGAATTGCCATGAAGAAAGTAATGCCAGCTGCTCAACTTGAGTATATGATTTGAGTTCTGCCATCTTTTGAATACTTTTTGAGCCAATCATTTAGTTGTAACATCAAAATCTAAATAATAACTGAATGACTTTTTTACATGCTGAACAATGTTGCCAGAACTCATGGGTCCACAGTTCTGCATATACTTTATTTACAGAAAGCCCTTATGACTTCTGTGACAGAAACGCATAATCCATTAATAGAAATGGAAGTAACTGTATAATATGGAATGTCATGGAATTTTGCATAATTAGATTGAAATAGTAGCACTTGAAATAGTATTGTATGCATAATCAAATCACAATGTGGACTAGTGTCTGTCAACATTAAACCATAAAAGACTGTTCTGCATGTCTTCTGTGAATGAATGGTGCTTGACATTTTTGACATTCATGGGTTTTTCATCATCTTTTGCCTTACTAAATGAACATGAGCATTTAGATTTCATCTCCAGAGCTGCTCTGACTGTCATTTGACAAGAAGCTTATTGTTTAATGTTACCATTATTGTTATTATTAAAACATTTAAACAATCGTTCTTTCATATTCTTTCAACCATTAAAATTGAATAAAAAAACCCCCACAGAATTAAAACAGATTTCATAAAGCCCCGTAAGTCACACCTGATTAAGCTGCTGATAGTGAATGAGAAAAATTGCAAACAGATACAAGATAAGTCACATTTTAGGATTATTTCCAAAATTAATAACAAATGGCTTACTGATAGGCCTAAATAAAACAAAGACGCAGCACTTTTCAGATGACAAAAATGCTATTATTTCATCTCATTTCATCTCATTTTTCATTTCCTTTTCTAAATATTTTTGCCTGTGTGTTTGTGTATTCACAGCAGCCTATATAGCATTTATCTTTTGATCAATTATTCAGCTATGGCTTCGCAGTCTTGTCCAGCCACTGAGGTTTTTTGGGGGAGGTTTTTTGAGTTTCATAAAGCATTCCAGTGATTTTTGTTGAACTTGAGGGATCAGATCTTCAGTTTAGAAGGTACACAAAATCCTTCTTAAAACAGACCAAAGTCTTAGCTATTTCTTAGAATCCTTGCCTATGGAGTCAGTACAAGTTGTCCTACAAGATCAGATGTGAGTGTTTGTCTGCATCGGATTGAATCTTGATTTATTTATTTGCAATTAATTTTTAATTGTATAAATGAACAAAGAGAATTCTGAATTGACAGTTCACCCAAAAATGGAAATGCTGGCATTATTATTCATCTTCTAGT
This sequence comes from Danio choprae, assembly GCA_903798125.1. NCBI lineage: Eukaryota > Metazoa > Chordata > Actinopteri > Cypriniformes > Danionidae > Danio > Danio choprae. The sequence goes on from CAIGQW010000596.1 coordinate 7,357,673, forward strand.
TTCTCCAAACCTGTTTCAGTTTCTTTTTTTCTGTTTTAAAGCATGTTGGATATTTTAAAGCATGTTGGAAACTGGTAGCCATTGACATCCATAGTATTTTTTCTAGATCGATATGGAATATTGCATAGATGTGATTTTGTTTTAACAGATCATGCGATAACAATAATGGACAAGCCAGCGGACCGATCATATTGTAAAACATCTGAAATGTTGTTTGGATCATTCTAAAAGTCTGTCAACAAATAAATTCAGTGTTATTACCTCCTACAACTGTCTTGCACCTCCAAAAGCCACCACGTGCTCATTAGGTTTCATCTTTTGAGGCTCAAGTAATATTTATAAAAGAAAAAAGACCCACAGTGGCTTCTTCTAACCAGCAAATTCCATTTTTTAAGTAAATATTTGGCATCAGTTTATCAGGAAGTGAAAAAGCAGTTATTTTTGGCTCATTGGATGGAAATGATGCTTTAATAGCAAATCTTTTATGTGACATTCTAGTTTTGCATTTAAGTTTAATTAGCATCTTTGGATGGTAACATAGCTAATGACTAACGGTTTCCAAGTTTATTCAAAATACCTTATTTAGTGTTCAACAGAAAAAAGAAACCAAAAAAACATTTCACTCATGTCAAGAAGAAATACAGTAAGAGGTTTATTGCTACTACACATGCACAAGTTGACTGCGGTTTCTGCACAGATCAGATCCATCACCACTACAGTCTTATCAGAGCTGACATCAGTCATCTGAGCGTAAATCTCCTCCTGTCATCTACATTAGCGCTAAACAGCAGTCAAATCTCACGTCTCACTTGTGCTGTTCTGTTCTCTGTCACAGACATTGGCATTTTGAGACTCTCCAGAAAGAGAATTGGTGCGGTTATGTCTTTTCTCTTATATAAAAGCAAGATCTATCGCTCTGTGTCGGGCGCAGGCGTCATGCGAGGACACTTCCGGCCCTCTGCTGTTTTATCCTGTGGTGATTTGAAGCTTGGATCCAATCAGTGGCCTGGTGCTGTGCGGGATGTGACAGGGCTGCCGGTTTAATGCTGTTGATCTGCCTGCTGCTGGTCCTTATGTCGCTGTCGACAGCGGCAAGCACAGGCTAAAACTAGATTCTTAACACCACTAGCGAGCCTGTTTCAGATGATCACTTTATAAGATTTATTTGGTATAGATGTACTGCGTGCTTGCTTAACTGATTTGATATATATTGGATTAGGGTGGGGACTTGTTCACTTATTTATATGGAAATGGTCTAGTGGCCTATTTAATATATATATATATATATATATATATATATATATATATATATATATATATATGGGTCATATACAGTACTGTTTGGGGGTCCGTTAATTATTAACGAATTAGTTTAGTCATGTGTTTTAGAGTTGTTTAGCTATTTTAGTTAAGTTTAGTTTAGTTCTTTTAAAGAAGTTAACATTTTTGAATCAGCAAACAGGCTTTAAAATAATCAAAAGTGGTTGCAAAATAATAATAATAATAATAATAATAATAATAATAATAATAATAATAATCCTTGTCAATTGAACTTTGTAATTATCCTACAAAAATATTATGCAGCAGTTATTTTCAGCACTCACAATAAGAAGAAAGTTTGAGAAAATTATCTTGCCATAACAGAAATATGTTATGCACACACACTTGTGTCACACTTGTCTATCTTTATGGGGTCTTCCCATAGACATAATGATTTTTATACTTTACAGACTGTGTATTCTATCCCCCTAACCCTAAACACAGAAAACATTCAGCAGTTTTACGCTGATTTTTAAAATACTTTCTTATGTGAAACTTATCATTTACTCATGCGTGGGAATCAAAAGCAAATGTCCAATATATGTCAAAATATACTGCTTTTGCTATACTTGTGGGGTCATTTTGTCCCTGCACCATGATATATTAGGTATTAGGTGTGTACCAGTATCAGGTACACACACACACACATATTGCTCTACATGCTAGTATTCTTATTTACTATGTTGTTGATGCGAGGCAGACAGTTTTATTTATATAATTTATGTTGTGAGCATAGTGAATAATATTAACTAGTATATCAATTTGTAGAGTGATGGGTAGTATATATATATCAATGAAAAATATAAATGCTTGTTTAGTTATTGTGTAGATTCATTCATTCACTTTCAGAAATAACCATTTGCTTTCAATGCAAGACCGTGTTATATAAGAAATGTATCTGATCAGGTCAAACTCAGAGTAGCTGACTGGTTGTTCAGGCAACTCACCAGCTTTACATTTTTGACAATATGTAATTTAGCAGGTCTTTATTAGTTATTAAAATCGCATTGTTCTCACAAATGTTCGGAACGACATGAATTTTCTGCATGTTCCACAGTTTTATTCTTGGTCTGGCATGTCTGTAGGTTTGTGTGCAAGAATGAGTAGGAGTGTGTGAGAGAAAGAAAGAAACTGTCATGACGTCTTTTTTTCCCCCTCTTCTCCGTGCCTTTGTGTTGGAGGCTGACTTGATTCCTTCTGATCCCTACGTTATAACCATTGGTAAAGAGCGGAGTGTGTCACGTGCCCTCATTGGCTCATCGCGTCCTCAGTCACAGTCAGACCTCTCAGCATTGGTCGGATGCGCTGCTGTATATGCTTTACGTTTCCTCGGAGGCCTGCTGGATTTTTACGCATAGCACCAACACTCGCTCCATAGTTGCTAGGTAACTGGCAGGCTCTGGTTCTTTTCCAGTTGTCCCCTGGTTGGGAGGCGCTGGTTATAAATGGATCTGAGATGGATAACGGCGAGTTGCGGTGACGATGGTGGCCTTGGGCTTGTTTGAATTGGTGCTGGATTTGGCTGTTTGGATTGACTGGGTACCAAGCAGCTGCAGAAACATCCACTGGAAAGACGTCCTTCGGTGGCCTGAAAAGTGCGAATACTAGTGATGAGAAATGAACAAATTAGTGTTGTTCCGAGCAAATCCCTGTGTAAAGTAGCCCCGGCACGCAGGAGATTTGTGGACACATTGTGTACGCACGTACACTAGACCTCATTACGTTGACTGTGTGGGTTGTGTTGGCTTGTAATCCTGGCAGTAAAAACCTGTTATGTCTGCGGTGATTGGCTCTCTACATTCTGTCCGCTGTAGCAAGGCAGACACACCACATGGTATTTCGCATTTCAAGGAAAAGATTTTATGTCGTCTTGAAAAATGATAGAGGCACTGAGAGAGATTGATATGGAAGGGTGACGTCAAGCAGAAGAAACCAAAGTGCCCACGGCGGTTCTTTGTGGGCTTGAAGGTCATTGGACCAATCATGTGAGCGTTACAGCTCATTAACCAATCAATGTGCTTCGCATGTTTCCCTTCAGACAAGGAAAGAGGATGGAAGAAATGTGGGTGGTTGGTGCTCAGTGACTTGTTTTCCTAATTGACTACTTGGTGGTTTGTTTGAATGAACAGAAGAGAGTGGAACCGAATGCAGCACTTTAAAACTAAATGTTAAACTATGACATAACAAAAACCTATCAGAAAAAAATATTTTAACCTGTCTTTAAAGCAATGGTGCTGAAAATATTCAAATGAATTTGACAAAAGTACAGTAAAAGCAATTTGGAAGTCACTGGACGTGGTTATGAATACACCATTAGCATGTTATAAGTTTGTATGCAAAAACCCTCTCAGGAATATGTTTTTGTCCTCTTCAATGCAGTTATATTAAAATGTAAACCTTTTTTGTTCTTAAATGATTGGTGTTGTGTAAATTGTGTTTATGTCCTTTGTTAGCATGCCAACTTTCTTATAAGCTTTAAGAATATAATGTTACAGTTAAAGAAAAAAAATGGAGTGGGGGGGTAGGGGACTGACATTATTAGTTGTGATTAGTTTCGGCTATGAAAACATTTTGTGTAATTACAGGTTAGCTGATAGCATGCTAAAACCCATCATTCTTTAAATTCTTCTTTTTTCATTTATTAATGCATTCATAAATCTCTTAATTTATTTTCTTTAAAGCAGTAAAGCTAAAAGTATTAAAACTAATTAAAAAAAATAGGGCAAAATAAAGCAGTGGTTGACAGTGATTGCTAATGCACTGTAAGCATGTTATTATTCTAATGCCATCTCAGAGAAGTTAGTGAAAGCAGTGATAATAAATAATCTAAATAATACAGTTACCATGCTGAAACTCTCACAGAAGATGTACCTCTTAATTCATCTTATTTGAAGTGCTGATGTTAAATATCAAAGCAAATATTGTTGCAAAATTAACTCTTTGTTAACGCATATTAGCCGTTAGCATGATCAGAGAGGTAGCGTCTCTTAATTCATTCTTTTTAGATGTATCCAACTTAAACGGCACGTTAATGAATGTGAAAGAAATGGCACTGGCTTTAGACTAACCATTAACCATTAATCATTCTTTAGGTACAAAGTAACTTACAGTAATTCAGGCTGACAGGAATGTAAAGTCACAAAAAGTGATGCTAGTAAATTTGGGATACTCTTGTCCCGAACAAAAACTTATTTGATCCCATTCTTATATGTTCCCTTTCACCATCTACTCTATTGACCTAATCAAGTCCTGCCTTACGTTTTCATCTTGTCAACCACACCGATTCACTCAAAATATGTCAGATGGGTAATACCGTCTGCAAATGCCGTTTGAGGACTGTAAAACTGAAGGTTAAACTCCATACGTAAAATGTCTCTATAAAGATCAAGCTCTTCTTTAAAGGTCAGGCCAGACCAGAGCAATACTCCACAGCCACATAACTCTCTATGATCTCATGCTTGAGGCTCCGGCAGGCATCAGTAATAGAGCTCAGAATGAGTTGTGGTATGGATGAGCAGTTCCTCCTAATTGAGGGAGCTGAGGCGCAGAGCCCTGTCTGATGGGGAGCATGTGAATACAGTACTGTTTGTGCTTACAGCAGCATTCGTGCATTGGATTTTAATGACCTGGGAAACACAAAGTCCCTCTTTTATTTGCCTGCTCACTCCTTTTCCCCTCTGTTTTACCTCTACAATCCAACAGTACATGTCCCACTAAACATCACCATCTGAATAGTCAATTTTAACTCTATTTTATCGTAGTTTCAATAGTTTAACATCACTGCTTTAAGAGATTTAAGAGATGCCACATCTCTGAGAAAGTTTTAGCATGCTAATGGCTAACACACTAATGTATTATTCACAATCGCCAATTGAATTGTTGATTAGTCCTTTTTTTTTTAATTTAATACTTCATCTGCAACTCCGCTTTAAGGAGGATGGATTAAGATCCAGTTTATCCAAGATGCTTTTAGCTTGTATTCACTAACAATACCAACCCCAGCGTTTGGACACCAGTACAAAATGGCCGATAGTTCATTCATTCATTTTCATTTCGGCTTAGTCCCTTTATTAATCTGGGGTCGCCACAGCGGAATGAACCGCCAACTTATCCAGCATATGTTTTACGCAGCGGATGCCCTTCCAGCTGCAACCCATCACTGGGAAACATCCAGACACACTCATTCACACACAAACACTACAGACAATTTTAGCTTACCCAGTTCACCTATAGCGCATTTCTTTGGACTGGTAGGGGACACCGGAGCACCCGGAGGAAACCCACGCCAACACGGGGAGAACATGCAAACTCCACACAGAAATGCCAACTGACCCAGCCGAGGCTCGAACCAGCGACCTTCTTGCTGTGAGGCGATTGTGCTACCCACTGCGCCACCGTGAGGCCCCTGGCCGATAGTTAATAAAGTATACTATATAGTGACAGACACCGCTGTTGTATCAAACTGGTTTCATCGAACATCAGTCATAGAGTAATAAACAGATATATAGTTCCACCCCAAACTCAAGCCATTGGTTGAACCAAAGTTGCAGTGTCAAGCTATTTGAGAAATGAGAAACATCATCAGCTGAGAATTAGCTGGTGAAAGGCTTGTGTAGTTGTTTCTGCATATTAACGTGGTGTAGAAGAGAACAGTATGTCTGAGTCAACATGTTTCAGACTCACGAGGTTCACCATCTTGATTTTTACCCTATTTTACTATAGTTTTAATAATTTTAGCATAATTGCTTGAAGATGAATTAAGACATGCTAGCTTTCTGAGAAAAGTTTTAACATGCTAATGGTTAAAATGCTCATGGATTATTCACAATCACAGACTAACTTGTCAATCAGTGCATTATTCTCTTTTTTAATTTTTTTTGCAATTGTTTGTTTATTGTTTAAAAATTGTACAGCAACCAATAACTATAAACAAGCCAGGGTTAAAAAACACAAGCTAATGGGTCACATATCATATACATACACTCATAGTATATCATCTTTTAATCTTTCACACTATTTTGTCTATGGCTATTAAGTAAGAACATTTCTGAATATATTCTGTCCATACCTGAATTGTTCTTGGTTTAGCTCTGTTAATCCTTGCTGCTGACTTCTCCAGCAGCGGAAACCTGTTTTACAAATATAAACTTCTGACCCAACTTCTCTGAGATGCTTTTAGCTTGCTAATGCGCTAGTAGTTTTTTCACAACTAATACCAACCCCATTGTTTGGACTCCTGTGCAAAATAGCCAGCACTTAATGAAGTATGCTAAATAGTTGACAGGGAAGAGTTTCAGACACTCTTGTATCAAACAGGTTTCCCCAAACACTCATCACTCATTGGTTGATAAACAGATACAGTAGTCCTGCCCCAAACTCAAGCCATTGGTTTAACTAAAATTGGGGAAATGAGAAATGTCTGGGGAGAATCAGCATGGTGAAGGCTTATGTGTAGTTGTTTCTGCATATTAAACTGCTGTAGAAGATATCAGACGCTTAAAGTATGTCTGTGTCAACATGTTTCAGACTCATGAGTTTGTGCGCTCTGTGGTGTGGAGATTACACTCCTGTCGCTGGACCGCAGAGGTTAATCCCTCTTCAGACCTGCTTCCTGCTCACTTTACCTAATCTAATGGGATTAACTGTCATTTTACATCCAACACTGCAGCAATTACATGCACAGAAAGGCAGAGACCTCACAAGACTCATTACGCATGAATCGCCGGAATGTTTTTAGCAGTACTTGAGTTATTGTGTAAAAATGTCAATGGTCTCTCTGGTGCTTTGCTGCTCTCTTTTTAAAGAGCAGCTAAGTCCTTTACACACTCCATGATATTTTTTTCTTTGTGCTATGAATGCACAATGAGGATCTGCCTGATTAGGTGTCAAATAGGCCTAATTGGCTGGCAGATAAACCACATTAATTTGTCACAATTTGGGAATTTTACATTTGAAAGGTCAGCAGTTTGCTTTTGGATAACCAAGGGTACACTTTTATGGTTCTATATAGCAATTAAGGTGTTTTTAAGTCAGTGTTTTTAAGTTACAAACTGACAGCTTACATTCCTTTTTCATTTCACACAAAGAATGATAAAACTGAAGATATATATTTTTAAAAATCATTCTGAATTTAAAATATTTGACAGACCCCACATTGCAACTTTTAAAAGCTATTTTTATGCGCGTATAACTATACAAAATGCATGTTTTTCAGAATTTATGAACACATTACAGTTTAGTTTTTTGCTTCTGCAGTATCCTTAGAGGGCATAAAATACAGTACGTATATAAAATATATGTAATAATGTCACAGAGGAATAATATTGTTTAATCATTCTCAGGGCCCATTTAGATGACAGCATAAAAAACATTTACTAGCTTTAAAAATGTATTGTTGTGGTTGTTTATGTACATGTCGGTGTGTTTTTGGGGGCTGAAAAAATGCAGACTTTTTGAAAACAGGTTTTTAAGTGTAAGTTTTTGAAAACAGTACTGTTATGGTATGTTTCTCTTTAGAAACCAACAATGCCAACCACTGGCTTGACATCTATAATGCTGCATTTTTGGTGATATATACAGATTTGCGTGTATGGGAAACTTTCCATAAATGTACTAATATAGTAATAAAGATACTAATATAGGTGTTGTTATAGTTACTGTATCATTCTTGATGAAAACAGGGCTTTAGTCTCTTTCAAAGTTAATTTTTATTCATCAATTTTTTGGGATATTAATTGTAGACTCTTTTTTTTCTTTTTTTCTGTCAAGTGAAGTTTCAAACCACATCAAACTTGTCTGGTTTTAGTTGGAAATTGTGTTGTGTAAACTTGGTCCAAAATTGAAGTTAAAAATGTGTGTAATTTGGAATTGAATGCAACAGATTATGCAACAGTTTTTTGACAATTAAACCAATTCATTTCGCTTTTGTTTTATTGATCACATTATTACTTAATTTCGTACACATATAAACTGCAGCTGAAATAAGGTCTTTTTCAACCAGTATTAGCCCAGAAATCATGAATGGATTCATGAAAATCTCAAGAAAGCTTCAGCACCTGCTATTTCGAGTGCCCTGTGACTCTTGCTCTTATATATAGTACAGTTAGTATGTAAATGAGTCTGCAGCTCTAGCGTTCTCTCCCAGTAGCTTTAAGACACAGGACTGCAGTCAGCAGCAGCAGCACACTCTACCCAGCGGTGCGCTTATGTTCACGAGCAGTCGCAGTGATTAAAACACATGGCTGCCTCTCTTTATCACCCTCCGCATGTGTAATGCCAGGTTTATGCATATCATCTGAGCGGCTCTCGTGCGATCGAGCTTTTTGCAGATGTACAGTATTCCTATACGGCGTGTTGCATCTCCACTGCAGCCTGCTCTGCACATTTGCATTTAAATTAAATTCAATCTCCTCTGCCTTTTACCGTCATGCAGTTAGGCAGTGCTGAACCTTACGCACTCAGCATACTCTCTTTGTTCATTTTCTCTTGTTTTCACTCCTGGTGTTTGTTCGTCTCCTGCTGCAATGGCATGCATGAGGGAATATAAATAGCTTAGATGAACTTCTGCATATCTGTAGCCTCTACCACAAATTGGCTTGTGCATTTATTTAAGATCAGCTGGATTCTTTCTGATTTGCTGGCTTTAATTCAGATGTTTACAAGTGCTGCTAATTATCACATCCAATAATGAACAAATTTTTTTTCTAGGCAAAGCGCTGGCAGGTTTCATGCAATCAAATGCCTGTCCAAAGTTTTCCAGAAGCTGTGATCATTTGAAATGAATTGTAAAGAATGATTCAAAGCATGTTATATTGTATTACCATATAGTTTAAATACTGTACATAGAGAAAAAAAGGCATATATTTTAGAATGAATTGCAAGTCAATTGGGCATAGCATTATAAGGCATTATAGGCATGAGATTGGTATGAATGACACATAATACTTTATTGTGTACATTTAAATGTAATTGTTTTTTAAACTTATGACCTAATTAAGGGTAATGTTAGATTATGGCAAAGCTATACATTTAAACATATAGAAATGCAGCATTAGTATGCAATAAATCGATTATATTGAACAACAACTGATATTTTGATAAGATGACAGAAAGACTGCTTGGAAATATACGATTTATATACTTTGAATAAAACATAACTTTTGTTTTATTTTGCAAGCTAGTGAGGCCATTTCTTTCTAGTTTAAAATGTAATGTATTTCTTTGCATAAGCAAAAAGTGATATGTTTTTAGACTTGTTTATGATAACTTTTAGACAACAAACTACCAATGTTTTACATTTTAACCCTGATTTTCAATTAAATTAAAATTGTTTATTATGAAATAAAGAAAATAAATATAATACACTAATATATTCTGGGCTTGATTGTATATTATATATATCTTGTCAATATAAATGGAGCCAGCTGTAGTTACAAGAATTACTGTAAAAATGTTCAGTAAGCATATTTACAAAACTGAAAAGCAATATTCCATTTTATACTGTAAATTCTTTCACACATTGCTATTAAAATATGTTTTGCACTATTAATATATATTGACAAGCAATAATTGTCACGCTCGGGTTGAGGGACATAAAGGCACGAGAACACGGGATGAAATCAAACACGAATTTATTAACGAACTCTTATGACAAACACAGGCAATGGAAGAAACAGGAAACTCTGGGAGGACATGGGGTGACGACAGCATGGAAACACGACACGTAGACAATACAATACCGGACAATGAACGTAACAAACTGAGGGGTATAAATACAAATAAAAACTAATAAACATTGAAAACGGCGAGAAAACAGAACAAAGGAATCACATGACAAGGGAAAAAAGCACATGGCACACAACAACAGAACACACACCTGACAATAATATTAAAGTCCCCAAGAAATCAAAACCAACCAAATGATTTTGTTAGCTCACATTGCTAGTTTTGTGGTGAACAATTTATCTGTGCATGTCATTAAGCAAACAAAAAAAACTGTTTGCCCTTCTAATCTTTAATTCAAATGTGAAAATGCACTTTTTTTTTTTTGGTTTGTTCTTTCAGTTAAATTGTCAGATTACGTATATCTTAGGAATTGGGCATGGCTAACATATTTAACCGCGCAGTTCCAGCTGTCAGTTTTGACAACAAACAGAAATGGTAAGGAGGAGGAGTCTGTTAGGTTATACTATTTCTTCCCAAGCCCTTTTCCAGATCTTTCTGAATGAAAGGTCTACTTTACTACATCCATTCAGCTCGCAGTAGAAAAAACAAGCCACGCCCACTGTTTTGTCATTTAATATTCCGTTTCTCTCGGAACTGCGCCACAATATGAAAAAAATAACGGTCGCAGCTTCCGGTTCATGGGCACTTTAAGGCAACTTTAGTAGCAGAAATGTACAAAAAACAATCACAATAATCCTAATCATAAGTGTTTAACCTGAAGTAAATTGAAATATTAGATTTACTTCAATTAAATCTAGTGTTTTACCTTAATTAAGTCTAAATCTTTATTCACACAAACACCATTATAGTAACATATAACTCTAAGATAATACAAAAACATAAAAATAAAATTAGTCATTAAACACCAGAAAATGTGACCTAAAACTGTTAAGAATAGCTATTACGAAATGTCATTTAAATAGAATTTCATCAAATATGAATCATTATGGAGGATATTATGTGAATATCAGGCTTTCTTTGTAAATATAAAGATAAAGTTCAGTACAATTACATACTTTTTTCTTTAATTAGTAAAAAAATTGCTTCTGACCATTCAACGGTATTATTTCTTTAGCGTTTTTACAGTATTTTCCCATAGGCTTCTTCATTATCCATGTCCTTGTATGCCTTGTACTTGTGTATCTCTCATAAAGGCTCAAGGCACTTTCAAATTACATTGTGTATGGTTTAAACTCCCAAAATAGCAAATTATCCCAAGCAGACTGACTGATTTGAGCCAGTGCTTATCCTGCAGTAGTCCTGCAGGGTTTTCTGTCTGCTTCCAGTCTCTGTTGCCCTCAGCACCTGTAATCTGGCCAGCGCAGGCCTGAGGGAGACGGGCTTGTTTGTTGGCATCTCCAGAGGGTTTAAACAGGGTTAATGAGCCTCCGGTGCACACAGTCCTAAACCTCCTTACACAAATCGATTCTACACACAAGAGGCTTTAAAGAGAAACAGAGGGGATCATTAACACAACAGCAATCGAATGTGTGCATCCTGGAAGAAGTTCTGTGATCCAGTATTTGTGTTTGCTTTCTGGATACTTTCTAGTACTTAATTAGATTACGCCAGAGTGGATTTGGTACTAGGAGAAGTGAAGGTGATTAATGTTTTAAACTAACAACAACTAAATGTATCATTCATTTGCATACCTTCTAGAAACAAAGACCTGTTCATATGAAGGACAGGAACTGTAACAATAAAGATCAGCATACATTTTATTTTAACTTGATCCATTTTTAAAAGAATAACACAATACAACTAAAGCAATAATAGGTGAACAGTATTACCAGCCACTTTCTTACTGGTGGGGAGATTGGAAACTTAGTAACACTAACTTGGTCACTTATAGCATGCCAATCACATAGCGGCTTCTGGTCTCCTTTTTCCATTCCAATGTGCTACTTTTCCATTGTTTTTCTATGTAAACATGCACTTGATGGATTTCCATGACTGTTACACTCGAGTTTCGTGTGTTTTTTAGTGTCTCACACAGGAGCACTGCTTTTTTAAAAGAACAATTAAACTTTTACATGCATATAAATCTCATAAATGTCAGTTCCAAACAGTTGACCAATCAGAACTCAGAGGCAGGCGCAAACATTGCAAGCTTCTTTTTACAGTTGGCATGGAAATGGCAGCATGGTTGGGAAGGTGCTTTATTAAAACCATTCTTGGGCTCTGCATTTTGCATTTTTTTTGGTGCAAAGGTGCATTCTGTGTGATTGGTTTCTTGTAAACACTTTTCGAATAATTTTTGTTTAAGCGTAGACAGCTAATCACAGTCTGTTCTGCTTTAAAGAGCTTTAGAATTTTGAGTGGTTAGATGACAAAACTGGTGTTCGTTTATTATAAACAACATTATTGTCCAATGTTGGTGTGAATAGACATTAAACCAATCATTAACAAATTCTGGAAATAATAGAAATAACACAAATGTCTATAGTAAATACTTTTTTTCTGGCTGATCTGCTGTAAAATAGTCAATCGTCTAGATATTTTGCCTCTGTGTAAAGTTTTATAAGCTTTTTTTATATGCTTTTTTGTATTTTGCTTATTATGTTTTATTATTTTTATTATCACCAATAGTAGTATTGTGGTGGAGAAAATTATATATTGTATAGGTTTATTTGTTTGTATGTTTCTTATTTCTAATTGTTAAAAAATGGTAATCAATAACTTTACAATAATGTTCCCGTTAATAGTTGTTAGTTGTACTGTATTGTATTTTGTAAATGTATTTATTAACATGAACTAAGAATGAGCAATACTTGATCAGCCTTTATAAATCATGGTTCAGTATATACTAATGTCTAAAATCTAAAGTTTTGCATGTTAACATTAGTTAATAAACTCTGAGTTAACATGAACCAACAACGATCAACTTTATTTCCATTAAAAAAGATAAATAAATACTGTATTGTATTGTCCATTGTTTGTAAATACATCAACATAACATTAACTAATAGAACCTTATTGTGTTACCTGCAATATTGCTTGTATGAAATACAAAACTTGCTTGGATGAGTTCCTTTTTCGTTGTCTTTCCAAAGATACATCCAGAGAACCATTCTTCAGAGTCTGAGGAACCTTTTCACGTGAAAAGAACCTTTTGTGCAGTTCTGTGGATGTTAAAGGTTGTTGATGGATGCTAATAAAGGACCTTTATTTTTAAGTGTAAAATGAGTCTCAGAAGTATTTGTAGTAAGCATTGCTCAGTAGTGGGAAGGTGATGGAGAAAGTCATGGAGGTTGATTGAAGCAGACGTGGGAGTGAAGCTTATTCATCTGCAGGTCATAAACTCAGCATCGGATCGCCACTTCCGGACGCTGCGTCGTAATTGAAAACCATGCTCTGCTAAAAGGAAATATCCTCCCATTGATTCAAGTTTCCAGGGTAAATTAGTGGTGATCATTATAAATGAAGCTAGAGAAGATTGTTGCTATAGGGACAGAAATGAGAAAAGCGACCAATGAGGAGCCACCATGTGTTGTTGTGACTACAGGCCCTTGAAGACACAGCAGATGAACAGGAAAAAAAACAAAAAACTAATTGTTATCGACACACTTCCTCAGTTGTTTAATTACATAAAAAAATAGCAAATATTTTTTGTATTATTAAAAAAAAAATTATTTACATATGTGAATGTGCCAATGTTTCATTAAATGTGTGCACATTTGCATACATTTCCATAAAAAACTGAACATTGAATAGTAACATTGGAAGTCAGATTGAAAGATCTTGTTACTTTTATTGACATACTGTATTAGAGTGAAAGGTTTTCACAGAGAGGAATTTGTGAATCTTTAGTTATTACTGCATATTCTGAAAGAAATTCAATTTTTTTTTTATTAAATATTTATAAAACCAGGCAAAATGAACTATATCTGAACATATATTTCTTAAAAAACCCTGTAGCTGACAACAATGCAGTTAGGTGTATCTAAGAGATCTAAAAAGTTATTTTGAGAAAAGAAGCCTTTTAAAATGTTTCAAGATATGCATTTTTGATATTTTATTTACACTGAAAAAACACCTTTTTCAAGCCAAAAAGCCGTAATTGAGAGGTGCATGAAAACTGTGTTCTTTCCTGAACATGCGTTGCTGCTTGTGCTCGACCTGCTTTACACTAACAGCTCAACAGAGTGACAGCGCAGGCTTTATGGATGCTCATTAATTGGGTGGAGTAATTCCCTGTTTGTCGCAGTTGCCGTATTTATTCGTGTGAGAGAAAGAAATAGGGCAGTTTGCAAAGAAAGAGTCTTTTGGAGACGTTATTGATCTTTGTGTGTGCGTGTGTGTTCTTTGTTTCGTCAGATAGACCAGGGTTCTTTAGTGACCTTCTTCTTTTTTCTTTTTTTATAGACAATAACACAAAAGTCCCTGTGGACAAAGACATAAAAAGACTCATAAAGCGCTCACAAAGTGAATGTAAAGAGAGAGTGTAATTTATTTGCACATGCTGCTTGTTTTAGCACCCAATTTGCTGAAGGGATTATGGAAAGAAGGTGATTTTCCCCTGAACCTAAATAATTACTTAATTGATCATTGATGATTTGGTGCAGTGCTGCTTTAGGGCTTTTAACATGTTAAAACACAGCAAAAATTACTCACATTTTCCAGTTTGCATCAGTAAGAAAGGAAACTTCCCGGAGTTATTCATTCGTTTAAAATATAGTTGCTATTTTTAATATTAATTAGTATTAGTTTTTATAATAAAAAAAAAATTTAACAAAAGGGCAGCAGATGCCCTTCCAGCTGCAACCCATCACTGGGAAACACCCATACATACTCATGCACACACATACACTACAGACAATTTAGCTTACCCAATTCACCTATAGCGCATGTCTTTGGACATGTGGGGGAAACCGGATTACCTGGCGAACACGGGGAGAACATGCAAACTCCACACAGAAACGCCAACTGACCAAGCCGAGGCTCGAACCAGCGACCTTCTTGCTACTCACTGCGCTACCGCACCACCCTTAATTATTTTAGTATTATATTATTATATTATAGGATTATTATATTATTATACTTCTAATAATATAGTATTATATTATTATACTAATAATTATGTTATTAGTAGCAGTAGTAGCTGTAGCACTGGAGCAAATTTCAATTGTATTCATTTTTATCAGTAGTAATAGTATTGTATATTGCATAGCAGTGGAATGCGTTTGTATCAAATTTTAAGAAATTATTCATTTATTTATTTTAGTAGTATTACATGTGCACTGGAGCAATCTGTTTATTCATATACTTCTTGAAGAATAATACGCACAGATAATAAATAAAACCTTTTAACTCCATTTTGATTTCATATTCACTTGGTAAAAAAAATATTGTTTTATGTTGCTCTGCACAACTGAAGTGCCGGTTTGTTTCTATGTGTTCAGTCTTCAGTGTTTTTACATGCTCAATTTTCTTTGTCTCTGTCTTTCAGGTTCTTAAGATTAATTTGATCGGCCACAGGAAAAGAATACTAGCGTCACTCGGAGACCGACTGCACGAAGACCCTCCACAGAAGCCACCACGAGCCATCTCTCTACGGGTCGGTACAAAAATTGAAACAATAATTGTAATGTTCATCCTAGATGTCACCCATAATGTCTGTATGTACAGTGTGTGTGTGTGTGCGTGTGCGTACTGTTTTTATGTGCTCCCCGCAGAATTCATAGAGAGGAATGACTTTTAAGAAAACCCGAAAATGTCACTTTCTGTGCGATTTGGTCTTATCCTGAGAGCGATGGCGTTCTTTATCCTGAGCCGCTGTGGGGATTTAACTTGATCTTCCAGGCTGGATCAGACAGCTGCTCTCAAACGCTTCTCCAAGAGTCAAATCCATATAAAAGACAGTCCAGAGCAACAGAGAGCATAGTTCCCCGGGGCCACTGCTTATTTTGAAGAATTGCCTGATGCTAAAACTGCTATATGACTATTAAAAAAAAGGATTCAAGCACAAACATGATCAAAAACAAGCATAGAGCTGGACTTTATGTATGTTAAGAAAGTCCTTGAAGACTGTCTATTCAGCTCTTGGTAGTTTGACTAGTTAGTTAGAATTGTATATGCAAAGTGAAAATATAAACAAATCATTTGTGTTGCCACAGATGTAAGGATTAATTTACTGTACAGGGCAGCCTATAGAAATGTATGGTGAAAAGTTGTTGAAATTGGCACACATATAGATGACAGTCAGTACATTAAAGGGATTGTTCACCCTAAAATGAAAATTCTGTCATAATTTCTCTTCCAAAGCTTTGGGAATTTCTTTCTTCTGTTAAACGCAAAGGGAAATATATGATTGTTGCAAATAAAAGATTGTTGGTAAAAGCAGCCATTCACTTCCATTTTTTGTTTCTTATTTGGATGTCAATGGCTGCTTTTTCCAACATTCTTCAGAATATCTTGTTATCATAAAAGTTTAGAACCACCTGAGACCCATTTTTTGGATGAACTATCTTTTACCACACCAATGTTGAAGTCTTTAACTAAATCCTTTTAGGTCCACCAACTGTCCAAATTTGCAGTCATGTTTGTGCTAATAACAGTTATATTGCACCCTGTGTTAGTTTCCCTCATGGACATTAATCTGCCATTTTGAATTAACTTGAGTCAGGATTATGGAATTTCATGAATACCATGTTTGTTTTTGTTTATGAAAATGTAATTCTATAATTACTGTAAAGCTACTATTGAGCTATTAGATATGGAATTAGTTTTTTTCAAAGTTAAATTATTAAATGTTGTCGTAAAACTGGCTATTAAACTCATGCAAAATAATATTTATGGTAAAACCATTTTAATACTGTCTTTTTTTTCATAAGCGGTCAAGGGAAATTCAGATTTTTAGTCAGTGAAAGTCAGGGAATTTGATATTTAGCTTAGCCTGAATTAAAATCATTGCATTGTGTAGTGTAATGATCACAATCACAAGCTATATAGTGATTTTTGTTATTTAACCACAAATAATATTGAACTTAGTTCTAAATTGTAAAATACTTGTCACTGAATGTAAGACTTTTTGAAGTGAATATGAAGCATGAAAGCTGCCATAGTATTATTTTTCCCTTCTTCTGTCTCATGTAATTAAAAACAGATTTGTGAACAAGAAGAAATGTAGAGCGGGGCCGGGGACTGGGTTTTGTCTATTGGGAATTGATTGCCTTGTTGTTGCTGCTTTTGCATTTCATGGTTACTTTGAAATCCAGTGTGAACCTACTTTTTTTCCACACATGCTCTTAAATACAGTTTACAGCTTGCACATATGTTTTGAGCTACAAATGCTCACACTGTCAGGTCCTGTCAAACCACCATGCTAACCCCTAAAACCTTTTCTCAATCGCCATCCCGCAGGAGCCGGTTGGGAACCACACTCCCCCTCAGCTGTCCCCGTCTCTGAGTCAGGCCTACCCCAACGCCGGCTCTCTGGACGTCCAGCACCTCATCATGCAGGCGGATGCCAGACGCAGACGCAACGACAACTACTTTGAGGATGTGCCGCGCTCTAAACTAGAGAGACAGATGGCACAAGTCAGTATGGTGAGTTACTGCACTTGCGTCAAGTCCACTACTCTCCTCAGTGTGTGTTTTGGTGTGATCAGTTTCACTTTGTGCACCTTTTTGTCAGGAGAGACTCTCAGTAAATCAGCGGTGTGGTGTAGTGTGTGTGTGTGTGTTTGCGATTGTGAATGTGTTTTGGCTGAGATCTCTCATTGTGAGCTTATCAGTGATGTGTGTTTTGTGGTGATTGTGAATAGAATGATTTATTACACCGAATGTAATGACAAAGGTTTACAAAAAAGCCATGCGTCCTCTTACTTTCTTAGCCTTTATCAGTTTTTTCCTGCCCCGTGGCTCAATATATCATTACAGAGAGAGAGAGAGAGAGAGAGAGAGAGAGGAGAGGAAAAAGGCTTTAGAACAAAAAAATCTGAACTGAATTGCTTAGCAACTATTCAGGTACAGGCTGAACCCTGTGTTTCAGGAAAAAAAGAGATGATTATCGCAATGCACCCAGTTAAGTGGGGTTATAGAAAACAATATGTAGCATTTAGACAAAAGTTTGTGAGTTTATTGATTGAGTGATTAAAACTAAAAAGTGAAACAAATGAATGAATCAAGCAAGCAAGCAATCAATCAAGCAATCAATCAATTAATCAGTCAGTCGATTTAAAAAAGCTTGAGGTTCAGTGATTGCCGCATAAACGCTAGAGCTGGATTTAGTAATTAACGTATGTTTATCTACCTCTGATTTTCCAGCAAGGTGAATGGTGCGAGCCCATCACGCTACGGCCCCCAAATGAGGCGACGTCATCTACACCGGTGCAGTACTGGCAACACCATCCAGAGAAACTCATCTTCCAGTCCTGCGACTACGAAGCATATGTGAGTCTGCACGTTTCTCAGACCTATATCAACACCTTGAGCAAATTAACATCCAAAATAGATTTTTAAGTGTTTCTTTTGTCCCCTTTATCAATTCGTTTAAGCATTTTTTTAAATAATACATTTTATCGTAATAGTTTAGTTTTAGGTCACAATTCAGAGTAGTAACAAACAATTAACTAACATCACTAGCTTAATAAACTACTAATTAGCTGTTTATTAATGTAGAAGTTGGGTTTAGGTTTTGGGTAGGATTAGGGATGTAGAGTAAGATCATACTATATAATTGCTAACTAAACAGCTAATATCTTAATATCTAAGTGTTATTAAAAGGATTTTTTTTTCTGTGAGCCATACATCTTTATTTCAGCAGCACTTTCTCCAAATTGTACAGTTTAATTAGAGTTCGAAGGTTTCTTTTTATTGAGGATTATGTTCATAGATACTATGTCTGATTATATTCAACATTTTATTCTACAGAAAATTGTGAAAATATATATTTTTGTTCTGTCTGTTTGTTTGCAGTATTTTCTGAATTACTAAGTGATAAAAGCAGATTGCCCTATGTAAAAACTTTTTACAGCAATTCTGTATGTCAGAAAAAATAAAACAAAATTTGGACCTGATTGTAGCCAACGTTCAGATTTCAGATATTTATTCATAACATTTAAGAATATTGTGTAATACAAAAAAAATTGTAATGATTTTTTATGCAATTAATCACACTGGGGACATATAGTGATGAGTAAGATATAGTGAAGTATAGATAGTTTTTTTTCCCGTTTACCCGCAGCGTCTTGCCTTAATGCGAGTGTATTTCAGTGCAGATTTGGCCTTCAGATAAGAAGAGAAAAGCAAACGTGAAAGCTATCAGCGAGTGCTTTAGTATTTCAGTGGTGAATAATGGTGTTTTAACCTTCAATCAATACAGTGTTTTTCAGCTCTCTCTGGGCCGAGCGGCTCTAGTATTAGCTTACATAAACCCACTCTGTTTCCTAGCAACAGCCATGTAAATCTGATTGGCTGTGCCAAAAGCACTGATGGCGTTTATAAGCAGAATGCATGTGTGTGAGTGTGACGGAGGTCAAGAGTTTACTTCCTGTGCTGAGCCTTGAAGAAACGGCCAGATCTGTAGATCAATGCCTGTCTGAGTTCAAATCATACAGTATAGAGCGTAGAAGTGAAATGATTTTATGATTATGTTGTACCTTGTATTGTCACGATTTCCAGTTTCAAGGTAAACCACGGTAAATTATCTGACGGTTAGTGTTACCGTTTCAAATTTTCATAATCATTAAATCCATGATTGATTATTATGAATTGGAAAACTCACTGTAAATCCTGTAACATTGCAATTAGCTTTTATATTAATGCATGTTTATATAAACTGTTAAAGGTTGACGCTGACGCTAACTATATCATTCAGAAATATCGCAATTTGATATATTCATCACACAGCCCTTTTTGGCTTTTATAAATCAGCTTTTATGCTTTATGCAAAAACAAGGTAAACATGGATCCATGTGAGCTAGTTTTCCAGGTGCAGGTTTAACAAACAATATCTTAAATAAGAAAATCAAATGTTCCTATAGAAACAACAGAAAAAAACTACATACATGCAACAATACAAACATAAGTAAACAATTGCAAAATACATAGATCCTTGTTCATGTTATTGCATACAGCTGTTTGTTTATTGTTCACAAAAATTGGTGGAATGCCTTACGTGTGTTCGGCATCACTAGATGAGTTACATCAAATACGTCTTATTGTAATAAAAACTTAAAAATAAACATCAAATATTACCACAAAATATGAAATAAAATGTTTTAGTGTGACAAATTAGAGATTGATAATAACACAAATGTTGTAGGTTGATTAACATTGTAGAGTCGATTTGAAAATTCAACTTTGACTTTAAAAAAGGGTACCTGTGACTCTAGCATAAGCCTGTCACCTTCGCCATTCAGTCTTCAATCTGATCTTAAGAAGATGGAGTTTTACAGTAGCTCAGTGTTTAACAAAGGCTTGTCACATGTGCTGATGGTAGATTGCAGAAGGATTTGATGTGAAACATGGGCCACTGGCTTGATAAAGGTTGTCCTTGTCTGATGGGCAGCAGTGCAGCGTAACATTTCATCAGATCTTAACAGCAAACCGAGCCCTTTCTGCACATTTCACTTCACACAGCTACTTTTACATTCACTTACAGTCATGCACACCTACTGTACAACCTGACAGGGTTATTGTTACTTGTTTTATATGCACATGTAGATTTTAATGTAATGCAATAAAAAGTAAATATTACAGTTAATAACAATAATAATAGTTACGTAAAATTTGATTTTAAAAATCTATAATACAAACAGGCTTTTAAATAACTAAATACTGTAATTAATACATAACTTTTCATTAGCTTAAAGTTAAATAATAATATTAATGTTAAATATCTTGCATTTTGTGTAATATATATTTTGTATGAAATATATAAATAAATTATGAAATATCATGGAAAACATATACACCATGAATATATTCAGTTACTTTTTTATTTATTTTGAAAATAAT
>CAIGQW010000596.1:7379078-7390545 GCA_903798125.1 Danio choprae
TATATAATGCAGTTGAAGTAATTTTTTAGTTTGTTTTTTTTTATTTTGGTAAATATTTCCCAAGTGATGTTTAACAGACCAAGGACATTTTCACAGTATTTCCTATCATTTCTTCTGGGGAAAGTCTTATTTTTTTACTTTGACTGGATTATAAACAGTTTTGCCATTTTTTTAATAAAAAAAGTGAACCAGAAACTTGCCTAATTAACATACAAATCTAGTTAAGTCTTTATATTGCACTTGAAGCTGAATACTACAGTATTATCTTGCTAAGTAAGTAGAAATATATTATGTACTGTCACCATGACAAAGACCAAAAAAGTTGTTATTAGAAAAGAGTTTTTAAAACAATTATGTTTAAACATGTAAATGTTCTCTCTATTAAGCAACGCCTGGGAAATATTTGTAAAAGAATGAATATTTTAGAGGAGGGAATTTTTTTTGTCTTCAACTGTATATATAGAAATAGTTTATCACATATATAGTTTATATTACTTTTAGACAAAACAATATCCGTGTTTTAACTTCAGACAAGTAAAGAAACCAATATTTGGAGTAATTATCTTGTTTTTCTGGCTAAAATAGTTTTAAATTTCACTATTTTTATTTGAAAGTTGGACAAAATCTTTAGAGGATAACATAAATATAAACATTTTACTCAAACCCACATACCTAATAAATCCAGTAAATCCCAGAGAACTGAGTTTTCAAGAACTTATTCGCCCTCCTTTTTCTTTTTCAATATTTCCCAAGTGATGTTTAACAGAGCAAGGAAATTGTCACAGTATTTTTAATTTATTATTCTGCAGAAAGTCTTATTTCTCTTACTTTGACTAAAATAAAAACTTTTTAGCCAATTTTAGGGTCAAAATGATTAGCCCCCTTAAAAAAATATATTTATTTCGATTGGCTACAGAACAAACCACTGTTGTCCAATGACTAGCCTTATTAAACTAACTTGCCTGGTTAACCAAAGGGAACCGAAGGCTAAGTCTTTGAACTGCACTTTAAGCTGAATATTAGTATCTTGCAATATAACTAGTAAAATATTATATACCGTTATCATGGCAAAGACAAAGTAAGTTAGTTGTTCAAAATTTGTTGTTCAAAATATTATGTTTAAATATGTGTTAAAAAACAATTTCTTTCTATTACTTTAATATTATTTACTTTAATAATAAGGTAAAACATTAAACATTAATAATATTTAATAAGAATTAAACATTTACAGGGAGGCTAATAATTTTGTCTTCAACTTTGTATGTTATGTAGAAAAGCAATATGCGATTAATAAATACACCTTGAAACGGATCTAACATTCTGTCCTTCTCTCTGGTGTTTAGAACATTATCGCAGAGCATGAGATCAGGAATATCTCTTGCGCAGCGCAGGATCCTGAAGATTTGTCTACATTTGCATACATCACCAAGGACCTGAAATCCAGCCATCATTACTGCCATGTGTTTACAGCCTTCGATGTGGTTCGTAATACGTAAATGATCACACATACAGTACTGCACATAAATAAAATAAAACATCTATTAAAGCTCACTTACAGATGCTCAATAGTCATGCAAGGGTTGCAAAACATCCATGAAGAGTTGAAATATTGGTGAACATTGATTTGATGAAAAATAATAGAAAAAGCAAAAAAGTGGCCTATTTATATGTAATACTTAAATGTCAACATCAAATGAAATGTGCAAAAGTGACCGATTGAATGTTTCAAATATTTTTTTGTGTGAAAATGAAATATGGGTGAATGTTCCTTTATCATTCATGACAACATATATATTTATGGAAAAATGTAAGAAAAGACTTATTCTGACTACTTACTAGTGTTAAACAATATATCGTTTGAGCATCCAGTTATTTGTATCCACAACAGTCACATCGCAGGATTAGATTATTTATGAAATATTAAAAGATAAAAATATCATTAAATATTATTTTGATATTATTGTATACAATTATTTATACAGCGATGAGCATGTTATTTTATGTTTGATTGGTCAATTTGAATTCTATTAGACTTTACAGAAAACCATCACTTTACTAAACTTGTATTTTTACTTTGTCGTATTTATGTATGCTTGAAATTTATGATAGTTTATGCAGATCCACTTGATAGAAAAAGAATTGATCGCCCCAGTCAATCTAAATAAATGAAATCTTTCCAAATGGAGCTATTCAATGAATCTGGTGAAATTATATGCATATCGCAATGTATATCACAGCAAAAGACAGTGTCAGTTTTTTTCAATATCGTGAAGCCCTACTACTTACTAAATTATATAAAACAATCTGTGAACGTTATATTTGAAATGGTTAAAAACATCTTGCTGACAAATAGGTCAAACCTAGCGCTTTGAACCAAGTAAGAAGATTGAATATGACAATTCATTAATATTTAGATTTTTAAAAGAGTGTTATTAAATGATAACTTTTAGTATACTATATACTTTTAGTATAGAAACTG
Organism: Danio choprae; assembly: GCA_903798125.1. Lineage (NCBI taxonomy): Eukaryota > Metazoa > Chordata > Actinopteri > Cypriniformes > Danionidae > Danio > Danio choprae. The sequence continues at coordinate 7,381,558 of CAIGQW010000596.1, forward strand.
GTTCAACTGTATTAGTGTCTTCTGTAAATCATTGTAAACATGTATGAGAGTCATTATTTTGGGGTCAGAAAGATTCACGTTAAACAGGACACAATCTAAGGTTCAAAAATAAAACTCAAAGCTGAAGTTTAACAAAAATGTACCAATTTAACTTCTTCAGTAGTTCTGAGAAGTCTTACTGATAGCAAATCACATGTTCCATAGCACCTGTTTACTTATTTAAAATGCAAACTCAACCTTTTTTTGCTAGCATATGTGTTTTTGTGTTTGTGGAAATAGTGGCTTTAATAAGTTGATGTGTTCTGTGTTGGCGTCTGTCACAGTAACACCACAGAGCTGTCTCTGCGTCAGCTAGTCACAACACATGAATAATTCAGAACCTGCTCAAAGCATGTTTTTAATCATTTAAACATCTCTAAGCTCTAAAATTATAGAAGAGAAATGCTGAAACTGTAGCCAAACGTAGTAGCACTAAACTGCAGTCCAATCTTGAAGGCTTTTTTTTTGTTCACAGTTCCTCGGCCGAATTCTTGCAGCGCAGTTAAATTCTTAATTTTTGTTAACTTTTGTTTTTGTTTTTCTCCCAGAATCTGGCCTATGAGATTATCCTGACGTTAGGCCAGGCGTTTGAGGTGGCGTATCAGCTGGCTCTGCAGGCCAGAAAGAGCGGGCACGGGTCTTCAACTCTGCCTGAGAGCTTCGACAGCAAACCCTCCAAACCTGTACCTAAACCACGCGGAAACATACGCAAGTCTGTGAGTCACTCTGACCTTTCAGCCCTCTCACACACATACACACACTGTCATCCACCTGGACACATGTACACCTACACATCTTCAGCTCGTATCTGTGCGTCTTCAAGCTGAGCGGTGCATCATGGGGAAACAAGCCTCTGGTTTGAGCTGCTGTTTTAAAGCTGACACGATCTGCTGTGTGTTCAAAGGTGAATTGCATTACATTGAACGCTTGAATCATAGTGGCATCATTCTGATATGCTGATGTGTGGTGCTCAAGGAATGTTGGAACGTTTGTATTGCTCAATACTGTTGTGGGTTAATTTTTTATTTATTAAAATGGTATCAGTTTATCAATTAAGTTCATCCTTGCTAAATACATATATTCATTTGTCAAAAAAACAAAAAAACAAAAACTCCAAACTTTTGAACTTTGGCATATAAAACTATTTAAACTATGCAGAAATGTTTACATATCATTTTATAAAGTCATTAGGCTAATATTGTAATCTATACTGTATATTATTATTCACATTTTAATTATAACATGACACAAATAGGTTAATTTGTATCTCAAATACATAATTGTTACTTTAAATTTTCAACTAAGTATCAGGTCAAAATAATAGGTAACTTTTCTATTAGCAATTTTTAATTATGTAAATATACACACAATTATGAGTGTTACGTTTTTCAACACTTAAATGTCACATTTTAGAGAATTGTTTTTTATTTTATTTTTTATCTGAAATGGCCATGTATGTTAAATGTAAGTTAATTATGTATTTAAAAAAATATCTTATAGCTTGGATCTTATGACTGTAGAATATTAGTTCATTTATTGGTGTTGCCATATGCTTTCAAGCCATTATCAAATCTACTAAAGATATCCATAAATGGATTTCTCAATGTTGTAATTTGATTACCTGGAAATATAATATTCATGTGCTGGCCAAAATAATTTGAAGTTCGATAGTTACAATGAAATTAATAGTTAAACATGGCACAAGACCTTCTTCACTTTCAACCCTTTTTCTGGTTACATGGAGAAAAGTGTTTATAAACGGGTGTGTGCATTGGCCTGTTCTGATGTTTTGATGTAATATTGAGATATTAGCTTAAACAACAACTGAGAGAAAATGAAATCAAGGCTTGTATGTCTTCTCTAATAGCGGCACAACTATGCTGGATGGTGTGGTTTGTGTTCAAATCCAGGCTTGTCAGAGAACCAAGCTTACAATTTCAAGCTACAAAGTGTAAATCCTGTCTGGAATCAGGAATGTTTCAAAATTAGCTGTAGGTTTACTGTAAAAAAACAAAAAACCTGTTTAATCATGTATTCTTTCAGCATATTTGTTTTAAGTTGTATACGCTTTAATGTTTAATTTGATGTTTTAAGTGATTTTAATTGAAGCAAGTTGAAGTAACATGTAAATTAACTTTGATTCAACTTAAAAATGTAAGGCAGCAGCAAATTTATTACATTATCGAGATGTTATAAATGTAGCTGATGTAGAGATGTAGCTGATCATTTGTGGTTGTTTGGCCACATGAGTTGTCTACAAAAGCATCAAATGTGTGCTCTGGAAGTGGTTGAAAATTGACAAGCTCAACACATCATCCACTTGTGATCAGATCAACTAGATAGCATCTAAAAGTCAAGAGTCTTGCGAGTAATTCATTGATTTTGGCAATTGCATGATTAGTCTGTTACGATGTGCCAGACAGTATTTTAAAGTCAATACTAAGAAATGCACGTATAAAAATCAATGTATTTGCTGTCAGTGCGAGTTTGTTTATGATCCCGCCAGCGTGCGTGTCGCCGGCTGTCCTGTGGGACGGAGAGGTGAGTGTTTGATCTGTAAACGGCTCACTCCATCTCCCGTCCCTTCAGCGCGTTTAAGGATGAAAGAGATTGATGAGGGCTGTTTGCTCGGAGCTCCTTCCTCCGGGGCAGCCTTCCTCTCCATCTGCCCTCGTCCCAGTGCCCCTCGAGCGGGCACACGGTGCATCCCTCCCCCCCGGCCACCAGCAGGGATATTAGCACCCTTTGGATGAGACCCAAAATAGGTGGGAACCAGTTGTAAAAATAAAACACGGCCTGCTCGTTGGAGTTGGATTGCACACATTTGCAGTCTGGCCTCCTTTTATGAGAAGCTTCATTTTGCTTTCTGTTTTTTAAGGCCAGATCATTGTCCATATAAAAAGTGCATCTGGGATTATTACAGTCTGCCTCTGTGCAATATGCAACTGGGCCAGTGTGCTATTTTAGATGTTTACTAGCTGAGTTTGTTGGAGCACATTTTTAGTGTAGGTTAGATTATGCTCCAAAAAAAGTAATAGATTACAAATGACTGAATATTCCTTTAAAATTGTCATATGATTTCATTACTAATTACTGCATGTAAAAACTAATCAGATTACTAAGTACTTGACTTGCAAGCCTAAAGAAATGCACTACAAAGTCAAAATTGTATCAGTTTAAAGTAAAATGAAATCAACTTAACTTCATGCAAATGTAAAAGATTTTAGGATTAAACATTTTCTCAGGATGAACCTGCCTCTTAATGTAAAATGTGTCTTTGAATGTGCCTGCCTATACAGTATTTTATACACAACAAGGACTTTCCATACTAAGTGAGTTTATTTAACTCACTTAGTATTAACTTATGGTTTATTACCTTATTGTATAAATTCAATATCATATTTGTGATCACATTCACATGATAGTATTTTGGAAAATTACACTCTTGCTTGTGTACTATCTGTATATCTCATCTTGAATATCTATCATCTACCTTTTTTTTTTTTCAAACTCTTACAAGTATATTTTTGGCTTTCATAACTTGAGTTACTGTACCATTATATTTGCATTGTAATAGACTTTAACACATATCCATAAGTGCATTTTCATTGTAAAGATGCATTTTTGTATTTTTTTTAAGATGAGTGACTTGTTCTGTAATGGCAATATTATCACACATATAAATATTGCACACCCCTAGTTCAAACCTGATTTATACCGTATTACCCTATATGTGTTTTATCTACCATGCTTTGGTGATAATATATAATGTGAAATTATTCATAATCGCAAGCACACGTGACATGACTATCTATAACACCCCATTCAGACAATACACACTTGAGCTTAGCAAAAAAACTCCAAAGATCTCAATCCCATTTGAATCAGTACATGAAATCACATGCATCCTTGTGTAAATAATTGCAAATGGAAAGTCCTTTGCAAAACTAATCCTGTCTGAATAGTGCTTATGTGACAATTTACGTAAGAATGGATTTCTGAATGATTTACATTTGCTCTGCTTGTTTTTGGTGAATAAGACCCATTGTTTGTATGTGTGTGTGTGTGTTTATGTGCATCATTACCCTGAACACTAACAGTATCCTCAGTGGCAGTGTCTTTGTGTGTATGTGCTGTACTCGGATATAGATTTTTTTTTGTGTAGGAGAAATTGTTCATTATGTTGCGGTTCCTTCTCTCCATATGGACACGATGCGCTGTGCTGCTCCATTAAAACCTTCCTTCTCTCTTCTATTCATCTCCTCATGACACTCATATAGTCGTCTGTATGTACAGCATATGGGTGATTCTTCAATTAAGCGCATTTTTGACTACAAAATGAGCCTCTGCTTCACAGCGGAACTAACTTAAAGCCTTTTCAAAAAACTGCACTAGAAGAGGTTTGCTACACTATAACATAATAACAAAAATACAGCAAAACAACTTTGTTAAGCTAGCAAAGCTAATGCTACAGCGATTAGTTGCAAACCTTTTGCTTTTAATTTGATTAGCTGACTTGAAAAAAGTGAGTAAGCCTGTTGCCCTAATATAAGTAAATTAACTGCGCATACTTATAAAATTTATGTCAACAGTTTGGAGTTACAACAGGTTGACTTTTTTTAAGCACAGTAACTAATCTCTTTTTTACAGTGTATTTAAGCATACATTATGTCTGAAAAATTAAATGTCGAATGTCAAGAACCTTTGTTTATGACTTAAATGACTTATCTAAATCAATATTATTATTGAAAATTACTTATCGTCTTGTGTTTTTTTGTCCCTTTTTGATGAATCAATGGTAGTATTATTTATTGGCAAGTCGCTTTGTAAAAAAAGAAGAATTTTTTTTATTGAACTTTTCTAGCAGTGATACTTAGAATGAATGAAAAAATCTCGGTTTGGGAGTATTGAGCTTTTAAATGTACAGTTAAATGTATTAAAATTCAAATAGAGATGCTGATTACAATAAACTGAGACACAAAATAGAGTAAAAAAAAATAGCATAGCTCTTTTCTAAAAAAACTACTTAATTTAATAATTATGTCTAGTCAAAGTCAGGGTTGAGGACAGGTCTGAAGCTGTTAAATTGTAATAAAATATTAGTTCAAGTAAAAAAATAAATGTTGTCGTGATCTGTCATGTTTCAATTAAAATATATACAAATATAATACAAATATTTAATGAAAGAATCACTCATACTGTGTACATTTGTGCTTGCGTGTGTGTATGTTCACCTTCCCAAGCTTTGACCTCTGTGACCTCTTTGTTTTAGGTCACGTCCCCCTCTAGCCGCTGGTCCCTGGGGCATATTTTCACCCCGCACAGGCCTCCTCTTCATTCTTCTCCTCTTCCTCCTTCCTCACGACTCTTCCTCCATCATCCACACAAAGTTCAATTGCAGGTCTTCTTTCATTTCCTTTCCTTGATTTCTTTTTCCACTTATATTCTGTTTTTATTTTGGGGGCTGTCAGTCATTTATTTTGTCAGTGAATGACATTAGTTTGAATGTATTAATCACCCTTACACTATGAGGCTGTTGAACGCTTGATTCTGATTGGCTGATGAACATTGTAAGGAGTGCGGTTATTTTCAGACAAACTTGCAACTATCCAGATCTTGAGCGCATTACAGTTCCATATCACTACACTAATTTCAGTTGCTTGACAGCCTAAACCAAACAAAAAAGGCTTTGGATGAGACAAATAAGAAACAAACCTCACACACAGCAGTGGTTTGAGGACAACATCTGGACAATGTCATTAATGTAAGTGTGGTCACTGGAATAATCGACTTCAATCGTCCATTGAATTATTCCAAAAAGAATGCACACCACTTGTGTGGTCGGATCACTACCCTATTTTGTAATAATGCAATGGTCTGGAGTCAATTAGTCCTTACTCGGTTAATGTCATGTTGACAGCCCTATTAAATAGTTTGTTTTGTTTTGTCATTTTTCTTTTTGCTTCATTTTTGACATGAAAATTCCAGGTAAAACAAAAGGTTGCAGAAAATCATTTTAGCTTATCCCTCAGTTTGAAAATAAATGTGAAATAATAATAATAATAATAATAATTGAAAGACTTTAAAGTTACCAAACAGTATATGAGTGATGACCTTTTTCATGAGTGCATCGGCACCCACTTTTTTAGCAGCGCTGGTTTGAAAGTATTTTTCCATTCATTTTTCCTATAAGGATTTTTCAATCTTTATGAAAGTATTAATCATGAGTTAAACCAACCATCTATGAGGAGAATCACATTACAAACTTTGATTTGAAGCAAAGAAGTATATGAAAATCAAACCAAAAAGAAAAGCAGAAGACTTAATGGAAAGAAGTACAATCCCGTGATGCGTTCAAAATAAAACTGAGAGAAAAAAAAGCTATATATATATATATATATATATATATATATATATACACACACTGTTCTGTTTAATTATTTTGAGAAAGAATGCAGGAGAGCTTCATGGGAATGGGCAAAGCTAATGATCTTTTTTAGTGTACTTTGCTTGCTGCAACTCTCTGATTGGTGGACATTTCTGTACAGAATTATGGGTTATGTAGTTTTTGTACACAAATTGTGCTATTAGTAGAATATAAAAGCAATTTGAAACCACAACAGGTATGTTTATAAAGAATGTATGGAATGTTGTTACAAATCAATTTCTTAAATCCGAAAATGAATAGAGATTTAATTTGAAAACATGAACGCTGCGCTTTGTACAACATCACAGAAGTCAACCCAAAATATTCCTTGATTTAATTTGATAATTCAGCTGACTTTGTTAGTTTAGTTTGTTCAGTTTTGTGTTTGTTTGACTCATCTCTTCTTCATCTGAATCCTCCTTTCCTGTCATCCCACAATGATCTCTCCCTCTTTCAACATCAGCTGACTAAACCCGGATAGAAACACTTGAGCATTTGTCATCCAAGACACCAACTCACCGTTATCAAACCATTAAGCTCCCTTTCAGGTCGATGCCTCACATTAGAGGTTTATTGCGTAAGATTAGCGTCTTGTTTCCTCTTTTAAAGCGTTTGGATGTGGAGAAGAATGAAGTTGGTGTGGGTGTGTGTTTATGTGTGTGAGCAGTCAGAGGTGGCCAGGCGCAGCGAGGATTATGTTATTTAATATTCATGCCGCTGCATATGGAAAAGGCTGATAAAGAAGTGAAGAGAAGCCAGCAGCAGACGTAAAAACACACGTTCACGTTTCTGCTCCATCTATAGCTCCGCTGTATGTGGAGCAGGGCTGAGCTGCTGTGGCAACGAGGAGACGCGTTTTGATTGGTGGATAAAGATGTACTAGTCGCAGGGTAGTTTTGACCACAGCAGATCCGCAGGATGGATATTATGGCAGTGATGCTTAATATAACAGATGAATGTGTTTGATGTTGCAGGTTTATAAATAGGAATTATGCAATGCGGAGGTTACTTGACTGTTTTTGTGTTGGTGTGACTGTGATTGTCATATGGTAAGCCAATCGCATCTCTCTGTGTGACTGTAGAGGTGGTTACACTAGACTTAAGCCTGTTAATTACTTAAGATTTCATATATGAGTAAGAGAATATGATGTCATGCACCAGGGCTTCTTTTTTACATAAATATATGAAATGTATTGTATGAAAAATATATTGTATTAATAACTTATAACAATAATATTAATACAATAATACTAATAATATTCTTAAAAAAAATGAAGAATAAAAATGGATAATACTTTTAATTTTATTATTATAAAGGATTTAAAAGATGAAAAAAGTAATCAATAATTTAATTATACATTTTGAATATAAAATGTTGCTGTTCTTTACTATATATCTATTTTTTATATTATCATTATAATTATTATTGTTGTAAAATGTATAATTATAATAAATGAATTTAAATAACTGTATAAAGTTGAGTGAACACTACATTTACAGCATTAAATTGTGTGTGTGTGTGTGTGTGTGCGCGCGTGTAATTGTTTGTTTATTTAATTCATTTATTTTTGTACATAAATGTAAAATGTAATTCTTAGTCAGGATAAAGTTTGGCACTCTTATTCTGCTTCTGTCAAACATCTTTTCGCTAAGAGGTCAATATAAGGTCTAGCCCAGGGCTGGGCAAACTCGGTCCTGGAGGGCCGGTGTCCTGCAAAGTTTAGTTCCAACCCCAATCAGACACACCTGGGCTAGCTAATCAAGCTCTTACTAGGCTTTCTAAAAACATCCTTGCAGGTGTGCTGAGGCAGGTTGGAGCTAAAATCTGCTGGACAGCAGCCCTCCAGGACCGAGTTTGGACACCCTTGATCTAGCCTGACCGACCTTATCTCCACTAATTGTCTTGCACTTTCTGAGCCTGTGTGTCTTTGTCCTGTGTGCAGATGGAACAGCCCTCAATGGATCAAAAGGGCCACGCTAACGTCCCCTGGATAGTGGAGCCAGGACAGGAAGCCAAAAGAGGAGCCAACACCAAGTATGAGACCACTATTTTCTAATATACACCCAAAATACTGTCCACTCCTGTGTGTGTGCCTTACAGAGAGCGCCCTCTAGAGGCCCACGGAGCCACGGGCCCAGTGACCTGTGCCAAGCCCGCGTCTCTCCGCCCGGCCAAGCCGCCCGTTTACCGTGGCTTCTGCATGATGACGCTGCCGCTGTCTTTTCTCTCCTTCAAACGTTTGCCCCCCTCTTTCTCTCTGTTTCTTTTCTCTCTCTTTATCTCTCTCTCGCCAACCCCCCCCCCCCACCCTGGCCGCAGCTCGATACGGGACGGTCCCGATCAGCCCTCAGGGCCGCCACGGTGCCGATCCTCCTCCAAAACACAAACACAGTCAAAAAAGCGCTTGTTTTTCATTCAGTTTTCCCTCCCCTCAGTCCTCTTTTGATTTCTCCATCCCTCCGTCCCTCGCTATTCTTTCCTTGGCTTCCCCGGGAAGCGCCTCTCCAGCCTTTCCCCACAA
>CAIGQW010000596.1:7390645-7427035 GCA_903798125.1 Danio choprae
CCCCCCCCCCCCCCCCCCCGACTGCTTGAATGACAACTTAAACCGTAATGCTGCTACAAGCCTTATAAACACACGTTGTTTTTTTTTTTAGTCTTTCTATCTTTCTTTCTGACTAGACAGCGTAGGGTTATAGCGAGGCGAACGCTCACCGAGAGATTTTTGTGAGGTTTGTGGGGCATCTGAAACGGCTGGCATAGAAGCGGAAATTGGACTTCATCCGAAGGACATTTTGCTTGTTTTATAGTTGATTTTTAGTATGAGCTAAAAAAAAAATATACATCTATTTAAAATATTCCCTCATTTAGGGAAGTTTTTTTTGTTGTTGTATTTTTTTTTAAACAGAACACAAGTTATAACCTTGTTTTAGTCGGAACAAACCGTATTTGTGGACGCAGACGTTTAGCTTTTAACGGAGGCTTACTTTACGACGAGACATTCGCAAAAACGATGGTCTCTCGAATCGCGCGTTTTTCTTCTTTTCTGTTGTATTTTCTTTCCTTCTTTCCCTTTTTTGATTTTGCCAGTGAATGAAAACCGAGCCTGTCCTGAGACATGCAGTGTAGTTGATGGAAAGCATGCAGTCCATGTGAACTGGAGAAGGGGGGGCTTTTTTTTTTTTGATGGACACTCTGGATAAGTGATGTGATTTCATTCACAGGGCAATGGCGGACGCCCATGTCTATTACAGTGGAATTCAGAGAATGTAGCCTGCCCCTAACATGGACCCTCACTCTCACATGCATTGCAAAAAAGGACCGCAAAATACGGAAGCTAAAAGCGTCACCGGAGCGCATGTGTAAGGATTCGCACGAGGACTTTTTGGACTGGGACTGTCGATATATGGACCCGTGGCCTTTAAACGAAACACTCGCATGCGCACACACACACATGCACTGCATATTAAAGAAAAGAAAAAAACAATAGGAGGAGACTGTGGATTTGAATGTACACAAAAGGCAGCGATTTGACTTTTGTTTCCGAAGGACGGCGGAAGATATTGGACTTTGTCGCACGAAAGGCGGATTCCTCTGCGACACGGACACGCTACACTGACTTTTCACTAAATATCTAGTCCAAATTACCATGGCATGTGTGGACTGGGATAAAAATTTCTGTATTTTTTTCTTTTCCGTTTACTTTGTTCTTTCTTTCTTTCTTTCTTTCTTTCTTTCTTTATTTTCTTGGTTTGTTTGTGGTTAAAGATCTAAAAAAAAAAAAAAGATGAATATGCACAAATGTGAATGGACTCATTGCACTGGACAACCATGAAATGGGACGCGTCTCGTGCCAAAATCACTACGTTTGTTGACGCCATGCAGATTAATATTCATATGGGCAAGAAATGTTAATGTTTAATAGAGAAATATATTACCATTACTGTAATATTTACAATTATTCTAATTAATTATTCTTATTGTGCAATTCTCGTCTGATGTTGTCTTAATGTTACATTATTTTTATATGATGCGTGGAGCTTGAATGCGCAGCCATCCGAAAAAACTAACAAACAAAGAGAGTAAAAAGATTATTCTAGTACTACAGAGAAACTGAATGTGCGGATGGCTCCAATGAAATATAAAAACAGATATCTTATTTTCACTCATTGTCACTGTAGAGTTTTGCCACAGTTGTGTAAATAAATATTTTGTTGACTCATTGTTCATATATGTAATAAAAAAACAACAAAAAGCAACATGTCTAAAGAATGAGAAAAAAAAAAAAAAAAGAAAAGAAAACCCAAAAAATGAAATTGGTCAACAAGGTACCAAATTTGGCAGGTCGGAGTGCAACACATTCAAAGAAAATGTCATTGATATGAGCAACGGGTGGATTTGTGACATCATTGCGGACTAACATATGTGTAGATAGGCTTGGGCTTCCAGCACACAGATTTTGTAAGTTTGGTCTTTTATTTATATTCTTGCAAAGCACACGGAATAAATCCAGATTGTAGAACCATTGTCCTTTCTGTGAACCTTGTTTCTTTCTTTCTTCCCTTATTATTCAGCTGCAGCATTAGCGGTGTGGTTTTATGTGTGTATATTAGTTAAACCCTGTGGATTTTGGTCGACAAGAATTCTGTCTGTCTATCTTCTATCTATCTACTATATCTGTCTGTCTATATGTGTTGTCTGTTGTTTTGTCACTGTATGAAGAGTGAGGATGAAAATTAGAGAACAAATTATGAACACTTGCTTTTTCGGCAATAATATACCTTTATTTTGTTGAAAAGACAAGGGCAACAAATGCAGGGCTGCAGCCCCAGCACGTCACTGGTCTCTCACACTACTCTTCTGTGCTCTCGATGAGCTTGTCACAGACTAGTTGCAGTGGGCTTTTTAGCCACAACTTTGACAGCAAGGATTTTCCTGAGATCTTCAATCAGGTTTAGGTCTGGGCTTTGGGGTGGCCATTTTTGGCAAGATGACGATGAGGCATTAAACAATTGTCATCATCTTAAATGCTGTAAATATAGAGATTTTTTTGAAGCATCACATGTATCACCTTTTCAACAAATGACAAAAAAGTAGTTAATGCTTGGGGGGGGGCGGGGGTGAGGGATTTGTCATAGTCTTTCATTCACTGCTCTGTAAGTTGAATCAACTATGACGACATCCGCTGCTGAGAAACCTGGAAATGTGAAAATAATGTCCATTATTTCAATGTTTTCATCTTCAAGGGACTGCATTACCTGTATTTTGGGGGTGACCGGTCTTGCATGAGATTTGCACCTTTAACTGACTTTACGTTGGGTTGACGATGTTTCCCATTGGGCCCAAGTGAATCAAACTTGCTTTCAGCACAAAAGTGAACTTTGGATAATGTATTTTTTGAAGTACTTTTGTTCATTTATCTTTGATGGGGGGCCTTGGATGAGTGACAGTGAAAAAGGAAGATTTGTTATGCTATTGCTAAAAGCTCAGTGCTTTTTTGGAACTATCTGATAAGTTGTTGACCACTTTATTTTGAGGTGCAATTCTGGCTATTAACAAAGCATAAACTATGACTTTGGCCTAATGCTTTTGAATATTTAAGGTAGCAGATAGGTGTATGTATTGGTTGAAATTAGGGATGTAGAATAAGATCATGCAGAATATAAGTAAATAAATAACCAATATCTTAATAGTAGGCAGGTATTGATCCACTAGTTAATAATGAGCATTGGTACTTCAACTAAAGTGTAAGCAAGTGTTTTATACTGTTCTTTGCGTTATATGCAAGTTGTGATTTATGGTTTGAAAAGTGCTTCTGTCAGGACAACTTCAAATAGGACTAAGAAGGAAGCAGGAAATGTAAGGAAGTGTAAGTTACGCAATTTTGATCTCCACTGTATATGTAATGATTGTTTGTATTATGTGTCTGCTTATTAACGGCCTCCGGGAAGCTGGTATGAATTACAATTGGGCGAAGACAGAGATTGTGTTAAAGATGTGATGCAATAAGGATGTGTGTGTGTGTGTGTGTGTGTGTGTGTGTGTGTGTGTGTGTGTGTGTGTGTGTGTGTGTGTGTGTGTGTGTGTGTGTGTGTGTGTGTGTGTGTGTGTGTGTGTGTGTGTGTGTGTGTGTGTGTGTGTGTGTGTGTGTGTGTGTGTGTGTGTGTGTGTGTGTGTGTGTGTGTGTGTGTGCATTTCAGGATTATCTCTCCCTCAGGCGGGGTGACATACGGTTCACTTCTCGTGCAGTCAGTTTCCATGGAGCTGGTATGTTTCTCTTCACGTAGCCTGTTCAACACCACTCGGATATGTTGCAGTTCCAAGTTTGGAAAAGGCAGTATTAAGACTTTATGAACTGTAAATCCAAATCAAAGAGGCGGAAGAGTAGAGTTAATGGTTACGTGGAAGGATACTTTGAATGATTTGACTTTGCAGTTGCTATAAACTGTAAGCAATACCGAGAAGTCAAACTAGGAAAGCGTTTGCGTGAGATATGCATGGCGTTTTATCGTACAACCTGTAAAGAGTTTACAGCGTCTATCTCTCAGAGCGCAAAACATCAAATGTCCTTTTACGTCAGGTAAATGATCCGACAGCGTCTGTGAGGTGAGACTGACATAACCTTTTATCAAATATCCTTGACTCCTTCCGTTTGATCACGTAGTTGTCACGGCAGAGACAGTGAGATAATGAGAAAACTGTAGTCATACGTCCCAGATGGCGCATATCCCGAAGCCTGACTAAACGAATCGTCAGGAGATAACCATTTATGTAATTATCTTACAGATCAATTAATGAACACTTACAGAATGTGCCAAATAGATTTGAGCAGCGATATCAAAAGAAAGGATGGTTGAGCCAGTTGGGTCTTGTTGACGCAGAAAGAAGAGCAAGTGGAGAATGTGGCAGAACTGGGCCAGAGCTTTAGGAAGACACAAAATCAAAGTGTGTGGAGCGAAAACAGCCGTCATGTAGGGTTCATCAGCTCCGACGGAAAGAACAAAGCATGCTTACCTAACAATATAAGCAAATATTGAAGATGAGGATCATTCCAGATGAAAGCAGTATGGCAGCTTATCTTTCCGCGTCCCTAAAACAACAGTATAATTTGTGTTCTCATGGCTGTTTTGGTGTGCTTTATTTTTTCTGTCTTAATAAGATTTTGACCTTTCAAACTGTTAAAGTATGTGCTATATGGCTAATAATAGTTGTGAAGTGTACCGAAAAGAGCAGTATGAAAAGTGCTGTAGAAGTAAAGCGGAACCATTGAAGATGTTCTATACATGGTTGTCTTTATTTAGTCCAGAAATGATGAGCGAAGTATGTATCCCTGTGTAAATAAATTGACCACAATATACAATATTGAGCCTGTATCTGAACAGCAGTCATGCGTAGGTGTCATTTTGTTAGAATCAATAAATACGCATGCCATTGATGTAAGATTTGTTAGGGTCGGAGATAAATGTATTTGAATATCTGTAATGTGAGAATTGGTTAAAAAGAAGTCTTCATAGTTGTCCTGATGAAGTTCTTAGCAACGCATATTACTCGTTGAATGTTTTTGTTTGTTTATTTACAGTATAAAATATACCCGTGCAACACAAGGTGGTCCAGAGTCACATATGAGAAGAAATAGGCATTAAGCTGTTGCAAATACGTAGGCGTTTTGGAATGTGATTTCCTCGATGACTTCATCAGAAGCAAGGTAAGTGTGCAAAATGAAAGATGGTAAATAGTTATGTTATAAGGAACGTCATACGCGTCCGATGACATTCATTTGAGGCTTGTGTCATTTGAATGCATTTTCTTAAGAAAACACAATGTATTTTATGCTGTAACTCTGGTCAAGTGTGCTTCAGATGAAGGCTGACATTTAGCCTGATGGGTAATGGAGTAGAGCTGCAGCCGGCAATGAAGCATTTGGTGTGTTAAGAGTGACCAAGGTTAGGGGCAAGTAATACATGACCTATTTGTTTGGTTGAGGTGTAGTTGACCTCAGAATAGAAATAATGCTATTAATGACCCTCGTGTCATTCCAAACACCCGAGACCTTCCTTTGTGTTGAAACAGAAATGAAGATATTTTGGATGAAATCAGAGCGCTCTGTCAATGTCCATAGACAGCAAAAAAAAAACCCAAAAAAACCCATCCTCACAACAGACCTTGTGCCTTTAGCGGTTGTATGAGAATATTGTGAAGCTTGAAAAAGTGTGTTGTGCGGCCATTTAAGAAAAAGAAGGAGTTTATTGAACAGTTTGTTCCGGTCAGTGTCAGTAAAGCGTGCACATTCACGAGAGCCTGCTCTTTGCGTGTTGTCCTCGGACACAATGCCGACTTATTATCTTGGATGCATTCTCTTGATCTCCTTTTAATTGAGGAAGTTGCACGTGGGCATCCAGAGTAAATAAGTGCACAGCTGTCTTGGATGTGCGCAGTAGACTGACACTGTGGAGGAGAAGTTGAATAACTGACACGGAGAAAGTGTTAAAGTGGTTATATTGTGGAAGCTTAATAATATTTGGATCGTAGCACTGAAGGCATGTGGTCTGTTTTGGGGATGCCTTTTGGTGTTTTTCTTGACTTGAAGTAAGCCGGGCCCTTGCTGTCTATGGAGGATAAGGGAGCTCTTCTGTTCCTCTAAAAGATGTTAATTTGTGTTCCGAAGACAAAGGAAGATCTCAGGGGTTTGGTTAGTAATTATGAAGATCATTTCATTTTTGTGTGTTCATTTTTGTGCTGTTAAAGGGTTAATAATAAGTAATAAGCAGTAATATCCAAAAAAAAAAAAAAAAAAAAAAAAGGTATATTATGGTGTATTATGCCCGCAGAAATGTTGTAATTGGGCAATGATGCAGTATGAAGCATACCCTGTTTGCATGACGAGGTAGCCTGGAAGCATTGAGAGCTGCACACAAGACCTTGGCCACAGTCCCAAAGTGTTGTATGAAATCCAAAGTTATGTTGAGCGAAATGCAGGAAAATCAGAGGTTAAAAAGGAGTAAATGAGAAACGCTGATGTGATTTGTCTTTTCTCCACAGACAAAAGCGGTGAAAATGTGAGCTAAATAAAGACAGAATAGCGTAATAGTCAATTATTTTGATGGGCACAACCTTTGAAAGGCCATCAACGTCTGCGAGCAGCGGAAATTGTTGGCATAATTGTTGTTGTATGTTTGAAGCCATTCCCTGGACTCTGTTATTACCTTTGAAAACAGACACATTGCGTGAACGTCGGGATGCAGTAACAAGTGTTGTTTTTGCAGGGTCAAACTAACGGCGTACCCAGAGGAAAGGGCATTTGGGGAAGAAGCCCAGCATCCTAAACCCGGCTGCCATGGCAACACTGGCCACGAGCCCATTTGGAAGTTGACCTTCCCTGCAGTCAGTGACGGGAGAAATGACACCTGCGGAAAATCAGTCCACATTGATCCATCAAGGAGGCCAGATGCGATTGAAAAGGGGCCCGAGCGCGAGTTTGACCTCCTATCCAAGGAAAAAGTGAAGGAGTCTTTGAGTACTTTAGGTGGCAGGTTTCTGGCAGACGGGCAGCGCAATGTGAAGTTTCCATTTGAGCGAGACTAAAGTGAAGTACACGCAGTAACGGGAACAGAAAGTACCTAAACGACATGCGGATGGTCGCGATCAGCATAAAAAGGAAGTGTATTTAGGCCAAGTCCTGAAAGGTTTATCTGTCGGTCAACGGGAGGCACTAGTGGGTCATTGGCGAGAACGGTGGGCTTTCCTGACTCGACGTGTTTTTTCTGTTAAAGGACAACGGCAGCTCCGGGTGGCCTTTCATGACGGACTTACGTAGGAGAGCGTAGAAGCGAGCGGGTGGATGGCGAATGCCTGGCTACCCAAAAGCAAAGTTTGAAAATGGGCTGTCCGACGTTTGCTGACATGAATAAGCGCAAATGTGAGAAGACAAGACATGGTGGTTGGTGCTGTTGATGTTTTGTGTGTTTGGATTTTGGATCTTGCAACACATTTGTAAAAAAATGTGTTGGAACAGTAAAGCATTTAGCATTTTGTAATGTTGCCATTCCTTTTGCCGACACTTAAAAGACATTTAGGTAGTGAAGACACCGAGCGATGAAGCGTTTGAGGTGTGCAACAGTATGGCCTCTCGGTTGTAGCATTTAAAAATGTCCCAGATTGGTTGGGAATGCAGGCAGGCAGGCAGGCAGGCAGGCAGGCAGGCAGGCAGGCCAGTGAAGTGTTGTTGAAATATGTATGGACGTTCGTGAAAAAATAAGGCAGCATATTGTGATTGAAAACCTCTATCGAGAAGCTTTCACTATCAGACATGGCATTCCCCAGTAAAAAAAAAAAAAAAAAAAGTAAATAATTAGCGTCCAGCTGACATAGCGATTTGAGACTAAAGCAAACATAAAGACCTGCATTATACACACGAGGGGAAATATCGTAAGCATGGATACGAATATCAGAGTGTCAGATTTGGGGGGGAATAAATAAATAAATAAAGATTGAAGCTATAGGTTTAGGCCTATGAAAGGAAATTGGTAAGTGTTGAATACAATGGAAAAAAAAAAGAAATATATGTATGTATTAGAGATAGTAAAGATGAATTGATTTTTGGATGTGGATGTGTTGGTTATGCGGCGTAAGTGGTCACCCGTCTTCTTTAGAGTCCTCAGGTAGTTGACTGTGGTTATTGTGACTCATGTGACATCCTTAAAGTAAAGTTTGGTGGGCTGTCCTGGACCGATAACAGAAAGACTTATTTGAAGGTGATTTAGCTGCAAATGTTTGTGTTGTAGAAAAGCAAGTGGTACGGTTCATAAGCGATGAGATGTATTTCCTCTGTTTGGACTGAGGAGCAGGATGGTGTCCAAAAGGTTGTGAGGATCCCCCAAAGTGGCATACACCTCCACGCCGAGAAGGACGTGGCAGGAAAGAGCAACGGCACACTGACCTGTGGCTTTGGCATCCTCTGTGTGCATGGTTCTCTCAGCTCTTACACACACACACACACACACACACACACAGATAGATAAATCTGGCCCTGCTCCACCTGACCTGATGAGAGCGAGCAATAAAATAGACCCCAGCAGTGAGAGCAGCTGACAGGAAGTGCTTTCATGCCAAGGTAGAGAGGGTGTGTGGGTGGGTGGGTGTGTGTGTGTGTGTGTGGGCAGGTGGGAGGTAGGGAGAGAGTGATAGATAGATAGATAGATGTTTGTGTAGCCCCAGTGATAATGTAATGTAAAGATGTATTGTTATTTTTCCCCATGTGGACGTGATGTGATTCCACAGATTTGTCAGTTGGAAGCACATGTTGAAAGGGCTGTATAGAATTGATATGTCAATACTTTGAACAGCATTTGAGTAGAAAGAAGTCTGTGTTACGGTGAGGAACACAGGCAGCTGAGATGGATTTAGATGTGTGTGAGAGATTATCCACCATCCAGCTTGAAGTAGCTGGATAGACGTGGTATGAAATCCTAAAGGAGGGGAATTGATTTAGTCCTGCCAAGTTGGTAGTGGGGTATTAAAGCAGTAGTTAAAGTGAAAAGTGTGTCGTCTCTTTGTTCTGTTGAACAGAAAGGAAGACACGGTGAATAGTGTGATGTAAAAGCATTAGCCATTGTCTTCCATGTTGGTTTGTGGGTACTGCGGATATTGATGGTGGGTGGTGTTTGTTGTAGCTGATGTGCTCCAAAGTTGCTTGTGTGGTGAATAGTTGTAAATGGAAGAACCCAGGTCAGGAGAGTCGTTGAGGCGTGTTGAAGAAGGAGTTGTTGTGTGTAATATATGGTTTAGGAGGGGGCAGAGTTTACAGGTGGTTAAACAAAGCATGCAAATGAAGTAGTAGAGTCAGCAGGAGAAATGCCATTTTCCCAGGCCTGACGTCATGAATTGAATAGCATCCATTGATATGCATGGGTGTTAATGCAATCATCAATTTGAGACGTTGTTCATATGAATATATGTATCAGTGTTGATATGTCAGAATGAGATGTAGTGTGTTGTAATTTGATCAAGTTTGATTGTAGCAGTTGAGCGGAATAAGGGAGGAAAGGTGCTGGGCTGTATGAGTATGTGTTTGTTTGAGTGAAGCTCCTGTAGTGTTGGTGTGATGGAGAAAATGTGAGCATTTGGTCCAGGATGAAGGAATTATAGTTGGGAAGATGTAAAGCATGCAAACAGGAAGCACCAGTTTCAGGAGCACTGCACTGCTGTAGGCAATAATGTATGATGGTTGTGTTTGGCTAGAGTGTAGCTTGAAAGCAGCCATCTAGAAGCAGGATGGGGCAGCTGTGCTGATGTGTAGTGAGCTGTTGGATAGTGTTGCTTTA
Organism: Danio choprae; assembly: GCA_903798125.1. NCBI lineage: Eukaryota > Metazoa > Chordata > Actinopteri > Cypriniformes > Danionidae > Danio > Danio choprae. The sequence continues at coordinate 7,400,400 of CAIGQW010000596.1, forward strand.
TAATGCATTAGTGTACTTGTGAGCATGTATGGCGATGTAATGTTTTGCTTTTCTTTGCAGGTTTGTCCAGCGAAGCTCATTCATGCAGGAGTCCAGCCATCCCAGGAACTTTGAAGGTCATGAAGTGTCAACGTGAACAGTGTAATGATATTAGTGGAAATGAGTGCAGTGTGTAGGAAAAGGAAGGCATTTCGAAGCAAGAGTCACTTTTTGAATGTGAAAGATTCCTGCACGTGGTGTAACAAGTGACGAGTAATGGCATGCGATTGTCTTTTTTCTTCATGTACTAGTAACGCTAATGAATCCAATAAAAGCCAAGTAGCAAGTGTCCTGTAGAGTGCTTTTATTGTGTGAAAGTCAAACGACAGAGTGACCGCAACTGTATTTTTCTCTAAGTATTTATACTTAGTGCGATTCCCCTACCCTCCTCCTTTTTAAACAAATAATTATATATATAAGTCGTTACTTGCTTCCAGCCCACAAAAAAGGTCTAACCACTGCTCCACATTTCAAGCAGTCATTAGGCCTTTTTTTGTGGCTTCTGGACACAAGTAACAACTCTATTCTACACTCTCTACCCAAACGTCTAATGCCACAAATCACTTTCTACACAACTAACTGCTTTGGGACAAACACCTTGCCTTTAACCAAGTCACTGCACTCTTTTCAATCTCTGCTCTACAACAGCCAGCCCCACTTCACTACACAAACAAACCATCTAACATGCTTTTACAACTCCATTCCACTCACTACCAGCTTCAAACGCTGCATCACATCCAGAGGAAACACCTTTCGCTCTTCTACCACTCCAACACTCACTACACGTGTCAACCATCAAATCACATCGCTGACTCAAACTCCACTCAGCACAATATACACACTCCTACTTCTGTCCGCACCAGCTCTACACATTACAGCATCTCTTCTTATCTGCCAGCTGCCCACACTCACTAAGGCACAGAGCGTGACACTGCTGCCTCAGCGCTGCCCTGCATCACTCTAGCCCAAAAGCGTGCACACAACTTCCACAGCAAAAAAAATACAAAAATAAAAAAAACAAACAAAAATACATTTCAGCGCTACTTACCTTGCCCGTCAAGCGATCCTACTCCACATGCTTTTCCTTTTACACACACAAAACAAACAATCTTGGACAAAGAGTCACACCATTTGGCTTCAAATACTTGCTTTGTATTTTCACAAACATTACAAAAACACATTTGCACACAAGTGCTACATAAATGATTCGTCCAAGCTTCACATACATTCTTGTACCTGCATGGACTTAACACTTTCACATACTTGTTTTCTCTCCATTTCAGCAGTGGGCACACTGTTGTTCCTTACATTTCACATCACACACTCCTGCACACAACTCATCATCATTTACAGAGAGGGAGGGTCTGCTTTCACGTACACACTCAAGCATCTCTTCAAAACATTCCTTTTCTATGGGGAGCATGTCGTCTCGGCTCCATTCAAGCAAAAGCAAACGCATTGCCACTCAACATTTCCACCACATAAAACAAAAAAGCAGTTCACAGCGTTGCTACCGTCGCCCACACGATCCTTGCGTTTCCTCATTTCACATCATAACCCCTCCTCATCCGCTTGCGTTACGATTCCTCGCCCTCAAGTCTCTTTAAGATATAAAGGATTCCGATGCCGTCCACCGTGATGAAGGTGCCGAAATCAGGCGACACGTGGATCTTCTTCAGACTGCCTCCCATTGTGTAGAACGTCTGCAGGGCCTCTCCGCTCTCCACGCTCCACCACTGCAATCACAAAAACACACCGCTTCTGCGTCAACTACATGTTTGCACTCAACCATTACTCATTTCTTTCAATATATCAAATACATTGGAAAATGCATTCTGGTCAAGCCTATGTCAAACACACAATTTGCATTACTTTGGAGTCATGAAAGTAACTTTCAAAGCACAGCTGTGTCTATTCACCAACAAATGGCTACGCAACACCTTTTCTGCTCCAGTGGCAGGACTCCACTATTTCATTTGCATGCTTTCTTTACTCCCGTCTCCACCTATGTCTGTAAAAACATTTCTTTCAACTGAGTGCCTGTTTGCACTAACAACGCTTTGACACATTTCTCCATGAACGCCAAAGCGATGCCCACTTCTTATTAAAGGATTCTGCTTTCAACATTACCCCACAGTCTTCCTGGTTTTGCTCTCTTCTACAAATTCACAACAGCACCAATTCATTACAAACATCAACTTTTGCTTTTTCCCCCATAAACTGCCAACAACGCAACGCTCACAGCTGAGGCACACTACATTTCACTAACTAAAACAAATACTATGGATGTCACCAAACACTTATTCAGCAAATTCACTAAATCACTACCAAAACTTCCAGCCAGCTGCATCTCACTGCCACGCATCTTCAGCCTGCTGACAAAATGAGGCCACCGCGCCGCTACCGGCACACCCACACCGACAACCACAACAGATGCGCAAACACGGCCTCCCCCAGCAGCCTCGTTAATCACATGGCCCTTTCCGTTCATTTATACCTCTCGTTTGCATTTAACAGCCTTTCTTCGCAACTCCAGCTGAAGGCTCACACAAACCTACAAACACACAACAGGCTTACAGGGACGTTCGAGCAATCTGCTGGACCTGCTCACGCAACACACACACACACACACACACACACACACACACACACTTCATACAAATCTTTACTCGTCGTCAATGACTCTCAAACTAAACTAATTCATCCATAAACAAACAGCTCCTGTCTCCTAGTGACATCCAATCCTCTACAACATACACAGTCCTTCGTTCAAACCCACACAAACGTTACTGGACTCGTTCCGCTACAACGTCACAGCGCAGTGGATGGGGAATATTCCGGGCCAGGCTTTCAATGTAAAACACTATGGCTGCGCACCCTGATGTTCACTTGTCACAAACTTCATACTTTCACAACAATTCGCACACTTACTTGTCTTAACAACAGCTAAAACATTACATTTTACACATTACTCCACTATACTTCATTTACAAACTTGACATTCTGCTTCAAAACAAATATGGACGCCTCCTACCCTTATTTTACACCTACCACAACACATTTCACCATTCACACCACTTAACTAAATCATCTCCAGAGTACTGCCATTTCCACACAAATGGACGGAGGTCACAAGTCGCCACTCACCCACTGACCCCAACGCCAACTGTCAACATGACTGACAGACCTAGGGCTGTGGGAGGACGTGCCTACAGCCAACCCCTTACCGCTTCTTCACCCACGTCCCTCATGTATTCTGGGTTACACGTCACCTGCGCGCTGCGGTGGCTTCGACGCGACCACCCCAGTTGGCCAAACAACGGATGCTTTTTGGCCCGTACAAACACCAATACCAACTGGACGGTCAAAGGCTTTGCGATATACATCACGCGCTAAAGCCTTCAAGCGTTTCAATCCCTCTCTGCTTTAATGCTACTTCATTTCCCCATTCAACACCTTTTCCAACATGCCACTGACAAATAGCACATTTCCTGGAACTAAATAACATCTCCTTAAAAGCTACTCTTTTACCCCATTTATACTGCAGGTCTTAAACCACAATTTCACTCGCAACATTTGCCTTTTTCTCTTCACTATTGATGTCACGTTTCAAATATACACAAATCAACAATTTCCTTTACTTATTGCCAACTACATTTACTACCCTGAACTATTTGCATTACTGGGCCCAGCATCTATTTTGGACACAAAGTCTAAAATAATATAGCCTGACATTTCCCACATTATCACACTTCTCTGGCCTTCACTAAAAAGCACTTGTGTCAGCCCCATTATATAACATACAGCCACAGAGAAACCGGGAGATGGAAACCCACCTCAGACCTCGCATTCAATTATTCATCCAACGCCCAAAGGCTCAAATATTCAATCCCTTTTCTTCCTTTCCTACCGTTTGTCCTTGTACTACCTCATCGTTTCATTCTGTGTGGAGGAATCCACCGCTGGTGTGACATGTGCTGTCATTCCTCCACAGCATCTCTCCTATCGACACGCTTAGACGGCTCATCTGCCACCAGTCAAGACCACGTCCTGCCGCTATAGCGAGTCTCTGCCTGCCCACACCTAAATACGCGTGTCGCTTGCAACCACGCTGTCAAACTTCACTCGTGATGATCAACGCAAACCAGAACGTCATATTACAATCCTACACACAAAATCAAACATGCCATTGCCAACCGTTCATCTGTAACGCCCCTCAGCTTTTTACAACCAAACGCTTCATCCTTTATACAGTAACCTGTGTAATGCAACAATAAGGATAAGCATCAAACTTACTCCATGCCACCATCTAACATTAACAATAGTCCATAGCTTGCCATTTCTTCATCACTTCAGCTCTAAACAGAGTAAACATCCTTTATTGTTCACCAACACAATTTCGACTAAATGCTCACCCTGCAGTGACCCAACCTCTCGTCTTTAAACATAATTATCCACTTTAATACTCTAATCTACATGGCAAACGCTCAAAGTTAAGAAAAATCCATACAAACTCTGAGCACACATGGACATGCCTTAATGCTATACAAAATCTGATAATACATGCTTCTATACGAGCACACGACGCTTTACTACACTTCATTTGCCATATATAACATTGATTCTTTAACGTGCCATTTCATTGAAATTTCATTCATCAACAACAACGTTTTAATGCATATTTCTATGGATTTTCACGCCACTTAAGCGTTTAGGGTACAATAACTTCACTTGTATTACAGCCCACTTTATTCATTTTCTTCACCACTCCTGCCAAGTAATACTACGCAATACTTTCTTCTCCATAAACAAAAATCACCACTTGCTAAATTACATTTCTATTCCTCTGCTAATTTGCTCAAATCATTGCTCTACAAGTCATTCAGCCAGTGCTTTCAAAGTCAAACTTTATGAGCTGCTGTGAGCAAATGTGTTATATGGCACATTCGCTGTCAAGGTTCATATCTCCGCGGCCGCCGTCTGAAAAAGCCATTTCTCCCAAAGTCAAACGTCTCTCCTCTACACAACTCAAACGTGGGATCATTTATCAAAACGTACTACAAGGAGCGAGATGACCGATTCCTACTGAAATTAAGGAACCGTTTGTCCCTCAAACCTACTCTATATACTCAAATGACATCAATCAACTGTACAAACCACAATTACACTAAACCAACTTATTCAAAGTGCTACAATAATTCATGCTTGCCGTTTCCGTCCAGCAAGCAGAGAGGTGTTGCCATCCATATCAAGCTTCTGTACTGTACAAGTGCTTATGACGCCATCAACTCATACAGGCTACGACCAAAAGATGGATAGGGGTAAAAGCCTCAAAGCAAATATGCTCATTTACCTGCAAACTTTCATTTGGTTAAACGTACAAAACAGATCTGTCATTTCACTCACCACGCTTCAACCGCTTGACTGCTTTCATCAAGGAAACTGCTACTATTGTAGCCACAATTACCTTTATTTATATGCCTTTGCCTCACAATTCTCCTTTCAATGCTTCAAATCATTTTACAGATACTTTCAAATTCCTAAATGAACAACAAATATGGAAGGGGGTTGGAGAAAACTACATCTGCTTTTGGGTCAGAGACACGCTTGCACTACACTGTAAAAAGCAGCAGTAGTTTGTCCCATGACGCTTCTCTGTAAAACAGTGGCTTTTATCCCCTCTTCCCAAGATCCCATTTTTCCTTTTTAGAGCATGCAGGTTACAACATTAATTCTTTTTACCAGCAAACAAAACAAGGTAATGGCATCCTTTTAAATATTGCACTGTTCTGACTTTACCGTTCACAAATCTGTTTTTGTACTTCTCGCAATTTATTATAGTTACAGAAATGCCAAAAACAAAACACAATTGTATAATAAAAACTTTTACCGACAAAATTACTAAAGAAAACTACTAATTCACCACACTGTGCAGTTCACTAAATTACATTTATCAAATCTTACTCGAAATTTCAAAAGCCGCTGACAATATTTTAAACAACATGAAAGCACTGAACAACAACAACAAATAAAACTGCATGCTTCTTATGAAACAACTGTATAGCCACACGTACGTGCACCATTGTGTTTGAGCAAATAACACCATTGTTTACAAGATGGATTCATTAACATCTATAGCTACCTTCTCCATTTTCTCCTTCACACTGACAGATGTACACAAAAACAACGACATCTCCCTTTCTCTGTTACCCATCCAAACCCAACGGCCCCAAGTGTTGTTACTGCTACAAAAATCACACAGCTTCCCCCCCCAGTACTGTTCCACAGCACAAACAAAGAGTCTGTCATTTGCAGGTGAATGTTGTTGTGAGACTCGGAGCAATAAATCGCTGCAATAAGCGGCGTGTCTGCTAGAGGTGAAGGTCTGGACGCCCTGGAGCTGAAGTGTGTGAATTACTTACAAGTCTCCAAACGGCAGTCTAATTCTCCAGAGGACAAACAACACCATACACGTGTGACAGAGAAAGAGCCAGGCAGTGTGATTTAACATGTTCCAGCCTCTTCCTTGGTAAAGGTGGAATATCCTGGCTGACCTTCTCATCGCTTTCATGCAGAGGAATACTGTCACTTACACGCACTGTTATAATAACCATTTGTCTTTTATGACTGAAGGCTAAACACAAACTGCCTTTGTAAATCACTCAAACACAAATCACTTCTCCAAAAGGACTCATTCAATCTCAAACACAAAACGTGCTTAAAGAACCATGCTAAACATACAGATGAAGGCAGACCGATGCTGACTACAAAAACAAAAAAACAAAAAAATAAAAACAATTTAATAAATAAAATTAAGGAAAATAGACAAGAAAATGCAAGACAGATGCCTTGCTCCAGCATAAAAATGGTTTGGACTGCACAATGGACGCGTACTGATTCAACGTGGACAGAAATTATAGACAGAAGGACTACACATTACAAATTATGCTTTATTTTAAATTAAGGCCGTCTCAATATACTGCTTTGACCATGAGTGCAATGTTATGCGTGTACACAATTCTTCACTCACTTTTCCTTGTATGTAAACAATTGCACTTTCAACGCTGCATGTGAACAACATGTTCACAGGTCATTTTTCATTCAATTCATCATCTAAAATTCATTCTAAGAGGCATACTTTGTGAAGTTTTGGTCACGACTGTACATCCTCATTACAATTACATAAATATTGGAAATTGGAAAAGTTGCTGCTTAAGGTCAGAGGATAGTTCATTAAAAGACACCGCTGCTACTATCTTCAATCCAAGTCCCATAGTAAATTTTTTTTCTTTGAGGATGTCAATAGCTATGGTTTCAATCCAAATGGCCCAATTGTATTTTGTACTTCATAAAAGCACAGTTGCCATACTCTAAAACTTAAGCCACTGTGGCCCTTTTTCTTGTATAATAAATTGCTTAAGCCACAGAAGACTAAACTCTTTAGGAGTGCACACGCTCAAGACCGGACACCTCCAAGAAGGAGGGATTGCACCGCAAGTAGGCTGGGTGACCTCCAAGTGGGGGGGGGACTAACGCCACAAGTAGGCTGGGTTTACAGTTGGCACAGGTGTAGTACATATTAATAAAACACAACAGGTTATTGTGAGGTTGACTTTAGGTTTGTGGTAGGTACATGATTTTCAACTAAATAAAAAGATATAAAAATGCTATTTTGTGCACATTTCAGCATTCATTATTGTCATTACCATTTATTAATGGCAGCAGGCCAGTCAAGCATTACCAATGGATGGCTCCGTACAAATAAAAACATCTTGGTGACAAACTGAGGAAGGCAGACATCAAACGACCTCAAAGTAAACGCAGAGCTGCCATGCTGAACAAGCCCAGAAAGGACAAGTTTAAAAGACTCTTCCTGATGTCTCAACGACAAGCTAAACCAGGCGCAAACAAGACTTCTGTCCCTTTCTATTATGACACTAGACGATTCAACTTCATTTTCTTACGTCTCTACTCTTTTCAATCATTTTGAGGCTCATTAACACAATTGCTGTTAAACAATATATGAAAACGTTACGAGCAGGATTCAAACCTGTACCACAACTTAATCTGCTAACTGCACACAGCACAGACACACAATTTGCTTTATTCCATTTCAAGGTTTGTCTTTGCCACATATAGACAACAAAGTCAAATAACCATCCTTTAGTCAAAAAAAAACTACAAATGCATTTCACACAACATCTGCTCTGAAATAGAACCACATCTTGCAGGCAATGTAAATTCTCAAATCCCAACTGAAATGCATCACTGGCAGGAAGCGTAGTGTGATGCGTCACATCTCGCACACCTCCGTCCTTTGTGTGGTCGTAACAGATTTACAGCAGGTTTGGTTGGGTCTGATGAAGACGCTTGGCTGCAGACTCGCATATGATGATTAATTTATCATTTCATATTACAGACAGCCAGCGATCAATCAGAGCTTATTATTGGGTCTCCGACAGGGAGGTCAGGAGCACAGGGGCAGCCTGATGCAGACATTTGATAAACTGACAGATTGATGCTTCATCAAGCATTATTACGGCCGTGACACTTACACAATGTATGGCTCAATGACGGCTCAGAGGATATTAATAAAGAAGTTGCAATGTGTGATGGATAATGAGTGACACAGTTGATGGATCTTAGTCTCGCTCCGTTCCTGATATGATAATGTGCCTCTGTGACATGAGCGATTGGACAAGCGTCGGCCTGATAATATAAAGTACATGCTCCTGACGTTACAAACAGACATTGGCCAGACGCTATCCTCTTGGATATGCTTGCACTTCATTCAATTCACAGCTTTTGGGGATTTGTGCAGTCAACCACCACTTCATAATAACAGTAAAAAGCCCTTTTTTTTCTCTCAATACCCATTCAAGTTCCCCGAGCTCCATGTCTACATATCCTCAGTGTGCTATGTTTCTAGTGCATCAGTCAAGTGAATCCAGCTCATGTACTCTAATGATCTGAGTGTTGTGGAGTAAAAACAATCATTCCCCCTCCCCCCATTATCATTATTATTAAATTCATCTAAAAGAAAACAGCTCTCACATTTTAAACCATGATTATAATGTTTGTGTACAGTACCTTGATGTATCCGCCAGTAGAGACGAGGACTCTGTTATCAGGAGAGAAGTGCAGGTCGGTCACCCATCCACCGTGGTAAGAATCCATCGAGTCTTTAGTGTCCCCAGAACAGATCTTCAGGAGAGCACCATCCAGCATGCTCCACAGCTTTAAAACAAAGCACAACGCGTTAAGCCAATCAAAAATCCTTTATTGTACGAATGATCACAAAAAAATGGCTCGACAAACTCAAACGCAAATACACCCAGCACTAAATACTCTGATAATACTCTGATTTGTGCATTTTTAACTCGCCATTTTTCTGTGCCAGTAAACACTGTTAAATAATACAAACATGAGCTTTGAGAAACAGCACCACAGCCCATGAATTATAACATCACAGCATTTGATATCTTTTTTGGTGCTTCTTTCACTTCACCCATTTTCTTCTTTCCCTCTGTGAGCTGCATCTTTAATTGATGAGCTACATCTTTACACTTCTGAGCACCGGGACCCCAGCAAGAGACAGAGCTTGGAGGAGCTGACAAGGAGAGGCAGAGCTTTGAGGATTGTTCCATCGTGGGCCATTTGTCCCTATATTGCTTGATACTGCTTTTCTAATGTGACCGACTTAATATCCATCCAAAGTTGCAAACTGACATTTTCAATTTTGTCCATTTCCATAGTACGCATCCAATAAATCAAAACAAACCCATTACATAATTTAATACAAATTGTGAGATCAACAGAGGACCTAAAAGAGTTTACCCACTTGCATAAACGTCGTCTTGTTAAAGTCAAGTTGTTTTAAGCCACTATTTCATGTTAAGTCAACTTTTTTTTTTTTAATGTTCAAACTAATGTATTCTGTATGTATTTCCAGACTTTGAGCTCATCTTTTTAATCTGACAAATATATCAAACTCAATTAAGTGCATTCATTCATGCTCCTTTTTACAATTCCTGGACATCTTGGTGTTTTTATTTTACATTTACACAGTATAATAAGTGTCAAAATGGAAATTATTACCTTGGAACGCATTTAAAAATTCTAACATATTTGGATGGTTCAGTTAGGTAACCTATGCCACCTAAATTCATTCATGTATAAATATACAATTAAATAAACAAAAGTATAAAATTATTTAGTAACACTGCCAACATTGCCATAAGCATTTTACACACACAAAAAAAAACAAAAAAAACTTTCAATGACAAATTCACACTACTCATGACCACAATCTGACAGTTTTGGGATCCGAGATCTTTGACAACGACAATTTTTTCAAAAATCCAAACATTTCATGTTCAGTCCAGAATGTCACTAACAGACCTTCATTCCTTACCCTGATTTCTCCATTGTCATCGCCTGTTGCGAGTCTCTTGTTGTCCCAAGAAAAACGGCAGCTACGAACGCAATCTTTGTGTCCCTCCAACAAAAACACCATCTTCCATGAGGCACTGCTCCACACCTTGAACAAAAAACGACAATTATAAACACTTTACCGCCAACCAAAAACTAAATCTGGTACACTGCTATTGTCTGTGCTGTCACAATTTCAAGAAATCAAATGTATTCAGTGATAAATAATACCACCCCAACACATTGAGCGAGTGAACATCTCATTACACACTCGTGTGAGCACACTGGACTCTGACCTTGCAAACCTCCAACAGAAGATGTGTGTGCATCTCTGTACTGCTCTCGCACAGAGGTAATTAAACAGAGTTTGGCTGTACATGCAGTCATTGACGCAAGTATCCTGGGTTCAGTAAAGACATTCCAGATATTCACCTAGCAGAGCGTTCAAACACTACAGTAAAGACACTAGCGGTGAAACAGGAGCAGGTGTTCGCACAGTCAGAGTCCAGGATCTGAACACAGGCAGCTGAAGCTCTCAGAGAATAACGGGAAGGATATCTTGCTTGCTGACATGGATGTGGTGTGTGAATTTCTGCTCTCTCTGACCTTAGCTGTCCTATTAGCTGAGGTGGTGGCAAAGAGGCGTCCATCAGAGGACACGTCACATGACAGTACAGCACCCTTGTGACACACAAGGTCTTGCAGCATCTGCCCTCTGGTCAAATCCCAGACCTGCAAAGAAAAAGCAGGAGGCACTTTATATTACTATGGTGCAATGTCCCACAATTTAACAAACCATTTTTTAAAAAGTAAATGGTTCAATCTTAGTACAATTATAAACTCACTGTAAATTACCTCTATCCTTAATTAAGTTCAGCATCTTTTTCCATAAACCAACTGATAAAAACTTGTAATTTAACTACTTTAACCCAAACTCCCCGTCTACAACTGTGGCAAACTGGAAACAAAACGAAGCTAAGCTAAGCTGAGCTTTTATAAAATAATTAAATTAAAAATTAAATTTAAAAAAAATTCACAAGAGATTAACTGCATACATCACCTAATTATCATTAACTCTGCTTTCCACAGTTCGGCCTTGATAACCTTGTTTTGCACTAAAAGCAATGCAGTCTGTAGAAAAGGAGCTAAATGAGGTCTTGACGTCATCTTTCAAGCTCTGATTTCCCCCCCCCCAAAAAAAATTCTTCACAGTATGCAAAGAATGAGACAAAGCTTGATTACTTTAACTGTGCCATCAAAGGACCATGAGAACAGATGAGGAGAACATGAAGAGTCCAACAGGTGAAACTTCCTGACTGGCTCTTTATGACCCTGCAGCACCATACACTCATCGGTCCTCCACTTCCACACCTGCAGACATACACACATCCTCTCAAAACCTCAGTATTCAAGGGGGCTATTACAGTTCACTATTAAAACTATACCAATTTACCACTGTTAATGAAAGTTGCTGTAGTTTAATACACTTTCCCATAGTAGGCTATGATTCAAAAACTTTATACATTTACTAATATAATTGTATTTTTTCTAGTGGGTTCAGAAGCTTTTCCTCTGTTTTGCACACCTAGAAATCCTTCATCTACGTAAAGTGCACTTGCTGGTGTTGGCTTCATGTTCATTTCGAATGAATGCTTAAAAATGTGGAAGTTCATCAACTATTTTCTTTTTTATTTACCAATTTGGTTGCAAACAAACAGCACTTCTGGAGAAAATTCTTTTTTTCAGCCTGGTTTACCGTGTCTTATGCACCGAATCTGCAGCTGAGCTATCGATTATGTTTGCTTCAAAACTCTTTAAATGATTTTGACCATGAGCAAACCTTAATGTATTTATTTACATTGAAATTATTATTATTATTACTACTACTACTACTATGCCATCAGTAGGTCCCTCCCCTGTAAGCCCATGCATCAATGCACTCCTGTATTCAAGTACCGATTTTCAGTCAAAGTGATAAAATGCATTCTACTACAAATGTTCTTAAACCGTATTAACATTTATCACTCTCCATTTTTACAGAATTTCAATGTGCATGCAGCTGTTCACAATCATCAATTACTAAACCGTTTCTCTCCCTCACGCGTCTTCTGCTTGTCATCAAAAATACAATGAATCAATGAGGCTTGTAATGATTCAGTGTCTAAAACTTCTCAAACTCTCAGAACAGCTGCAACACAACTTTGAGCATGTGGTGCAATTACTAAACTGCACCTGCAAATCAGTGGACGTGTCATTTAACTCGCAGTCAGACGATAATGCAAATAGAAAGTTGTACAATAAGGTATCTTGGGGAAGAAAAAAAAAAAACTAACGCAAAATGCAATTCAATCCCTTTCTCCCCTCTCTATGATAAAGACAAACGACTAAATTACCCGGACAGTGGCATCTTCTGAGGAAGTAATAAGGATTTCACAGTCGTCAGTAAACTGGCAGTGGTGAACAGTCTTAGTGTGGCCTGAGAGCTTCACCGATGCCCTTCCAGAAGGAACCTCCAACACCTTCGAGCAAAGAAAGACAACAATTCCATGTAAAACACTTCCAATATAAAAGGAAACTGCAAGAGTTTATATATTCTGCAGGTCATTTTATTTAGCATCGTTCAGTTTTTGAAGAGTTCATGTTGATGTCCACATCTCAAAAACAGAGGCTTTAACTGCACGTTTCTCAACACAGTGACAAAAGGCAAATCAAGTTACAGAGATCACACAGGGCATGCCTACATAGATCCTGTCCACTACTGTACCTACATGAATACAATAAAATATTGCACTTTAACAACTCAAAATGCCATATAATTTAATATATATGGCATATAATGGATATAAATCTAACTTGTTTACATAACATTTTTAATGTTTACACTTTTCAGTTTCTATAAAAACTGTATATTTACATTTGTTAGCGCACACTTTCAGATTGTGTTAATTTGTAGACAAGGCTATATAGTATATATATATATATATATATATATATATATATATTTTTTTTTTTTTTTTTTTTTAAATATGTTCATTTGTTGCCACACTTTATGTAATCAGTACATGAGAATTTGGGAATAAAATTCATAATGTTTCACAAGTATTTTTTACTTTCAATGTTTAACCACACGCACAAATGAAAAATCTAATTAACAAAAAAGTACTCGTGTAACTACACGGCACTGTCAGCAGCTTTGGCTGTTTTGTGTTATTACACAGGTTTTGAAGCTTCTGCGAACGCTTAACACAAACATTAAATAAACAATAATAATAAAAACAAAACAAAAAAACCCAAACACAATTTAACAATAATTTAATACTCGCATATAATCTAAAACACCTCAAAATCCTGCATTGTCGTCTGAATAAAACATTTAAACACAGGAACTGCTAATAATAGCCATCTACAGCTATAATCTCAAACTTCACATTCCTCCAAATATGATTAAAACAGTTTTATAGGAGCACACTCGTGCGTCTGGCATTCAAAAAGGTGCTGCATCTGAAGCTTCAAAACTCAAACTTCAAAAGCTGCCTGGGGCCACGGGAGCGTGCGCTGTGTTTTTGGAGAGCAAATAAGAGGTATTTGCGCTTGCGGCCTGCTGTTCTGGTTTAGCGTGAGCAGCACTGCGAGATCAAATGCTGTCAAAATGCAGATTTAGAAGTCATGGATAAATCTGTGCAGAACACACAAATAACCGTGTCAGCATTAACGACCACACTTTCACTTCAGAAATAAGCCGATTAGGTGCTCAAAGATTTCATGATGTTGAAATGTGCCACATTTTGTGAAAAGTTGTCAGGGTGCGCTGTCAGGGTGAATGGTCTGCATTGCATTCAGACACTCTTCCAATCTCCATACCTGCACTGTACCTGTCTCTAGCCCTAACGCCACCACAAAATCACGCTGTATGTTCAGCAGCTGCAAAGCTCTCCATCCAACAGTCTTCAGAAACTGTCGAACTTTCAGCCTTCCTGTCTGTGCAAACATACACAAAACATAGACCTCATCTCTCTAGAGCAACCCTCCATTGTTCTGCCGATGTATGACTTTCCTGGGATGGGGGGAATTATGCCAATAAAAATTTAAATATGCATATATAAAACATCGTTATACAGCATCTATATTTCCTGCAAGATTAAAAATGAAATGCATTAGATGTTCATTTCACACTAGTTGAAATTTGGCGCCCTCTGGTGTCTTGGGATTTACAGAAACAATTTTTTATTTCAAATTAAACTTCAAACGAACTTCAAAAAAAAAAAAAAAATCAAGTTAACTAAAGAGTTTATGGTTTAGAAATTAATAGCTTAAAAATAACCAAGTTTACATCGGTGTAAACACTATTCGTCTCAGGCGATAACAAATTGATCATATAATCACAGATTTAATCAATGTCACACTTTCTAAAATGTTTGTTTGGCAGAAAAGGAGGAGTGTAATATATGCGAGAACACGCATTCGTTCTGTCAGTCAGCTGTTACCTCTAGGCATCTCCACTGTCCCAAACATACAGTATAACACAAGAGGACGCCTCCAGCACCATCAAAGACAGCAGAGAGAGAAGAAAACACTGACTGCAGATGACAGGCATGGCAAATCTCATCGCCGGAGGACATTCAAAACACCTACCAGCACCCCCTCAAGGATATTTTTACCCAGAGTGCTTTGCGTGGCCAAAATGACTAATGTTTAGATGGGATAGACTGGTAAAATGATACTCAATAGGTAAGCTGATTTACCTGTACCGTCCCGTCCTCAGATCCCAGAGCCACAAATGCAGCATTTCTGCTGATACACGAACAGCGGATCCTGGACGACAGCTCCTCGCTCTCAAGCACAACAGCACCCGTTGATCCACTCAGCACCTGGAACAGTTTGGGAGTCAAAGTAGCTAAAAATTTACAAATAAAATAAAAAATAAATAAACACAAATTGCCCCAAAAGGCAGTTTGAAATTCATTTATTCAAATACTAGATAAATACAAAAATAGTTGAGAATTCCAAAAATACATTGATGATCTGACAAATTGTTTTAAGTATTTGTGTAGTAAGGTTACTTAGTAACTTAAACACTTCGAAAACGCAAACTAAAATTGAACCGTCCAAAAATATATCGGATTTAATATACACTTTCAAAAATATAACCATTTATTTTACAAACATAGCAGACATTAAATGTGCTACAAATTCCTATTACAAAATGGCAGTACACCAACACGTTGTGTTGGTCTCTGATGTCCAGCACCTGTAATCTGTTACTGCTATCGGGTGCGATGACTGTAACATCACTGTGAGAGAAGAGCACATCAGTGTCCCTCTTCAGAGCCACAGCAGAGGAAGTGTGAACCCGGTCTGTCTCCCACAGCTGGACAAGTCAACGCTTCATTATCACAGGTCAATGCTGTTCAAAGAATTAATGTAATGCAACTGACACAATGCAGAGAAGACGGGAGTAAAAGCAACTCACCCTGATAGTCTGATCGTCAGAGGAGGACAGCAAAAGTGAGCCGTCGGGTGAAAACTGCACACAGTGAACCCAGCTCAGATGACCACTGCATTCGGCTTTCTTCTTACTGCTTTCAAAGTTCCACAGCTAAAATAAACAACACTTCTTAGCACCTCAGTGGACTTTTAGGGTAGCTAGGATTGCTTCAACCAAGAGTTAACAAATAAGGAGCTATCAAAACATAAAACATGGCTACCCCACCCTAAAAATCAGTCACTCCAGGATTTTGAAGGGATATCTCCAACTTAAAATTATGGATTTTATGACCGCTTTCTTCAAAACTTATGGCTTTATTTGCTTTAATTCTTAAATTTTTTGTAAAAAAAAAAAAAAAAAAAAAAAGAAAAAATAAATAAATATATCTCTCTCTCAAGAACCACGGGACTTCAAAAATCCTGAAGCACTATGTAACTGCTTTTGGAAAAATGGTCTATAATTCATGGAGATAAAAAAAATCTTGAAGGCATATTTTAAATGTATAAGAAAAATGGTCTATAATTCATGGAGATAAAAAAAAAGAAAATGCATATTTTAAATGTTTTCACCATTATACACTGGTTTACTGGTTGTGTTCAAACATCTTATAACAGTGATATGTCTTTAAATAATCAAGAATGCATGAAAGGAAAAGTTAAATTGCACATTTTTATATCATGACTGAATGGTTCATTTTTTTTTATTTTTAAGGATGGCAGATTCACATGCAACAATTGCTTTGTCCATAGAAGTTTTGCATGTCCAATATCTAGTCACCACAACTTTACTGATGTGGCAATAAATGAACAAACAAATGTAATGTATAGCTTTTTCATGGCAAGATCAATACAAACACAAACATTACATATTAATACTAAATATGATTTTTCTGTTCAATATAATGCAAATAACTTACTCTTTGAAAATTGTTCCACAGCTCAACATAATCTAATAGTAATAATCTGGTGTTGTACCTCTACAGTGTAATGCGAGAGAGCGACAGCCAGGAGACTGCTGTTAGGACACGCATGACAGAACTGAATTGTGCTCAGACGACTCGTCTTCATCTCCAGCAGCAGGTCTGACGTCCCCACATCAAACACCTACACACAGCATACAATTACAAAACAAATCAATCTCTTCTGACAGTGCAAGTAGATCAGTTATGTTTTAGAAATACTCAAATTTAATATGAGAAGACTAATAATTGCATTTGATATTTACATTTAATATCATAAGACTAACCTGGCTAAGTGCTTTAAAACCATAGTTTAATTTTTCTGTTTAACACAAAAGTTGATATCCTGAAAAATGCTGTAAATGGTAATCAAATACAATGGAAGTCAATCTTCAATGGTTTTCAACATTCTTCTAAATATCGTCTTTTGTTATCAATAGAAGAGAGAATATCATGTAGAATTACATTTCATTTTTAGGTGATTGGCCATTTAATTTTGACTAAGTGTGTGCATGATGTGCAAATCAGATTTTTGAAAGGCTGTATTACAGATACCAAATCAAAAAAAAAAAATATTGAGTGGCAGTGCCAGCTTTTTTTTTTTTTTTTACAGCAACCACTCATAAAATCACTTACAAACACAGCGTTTCTGGCAGCACAGATGATTTGTGAGCCGTCAGCCGACCAAGTGCTGCATTTCACCATGGCTTTTATTTCTTCGTCACTCTCAGGGAAAAAACTATCGACATCAATTGATTTCCACTCATTCGCAGATGAGACTTCAAACAGCTGACAGACAGAAAAAGAAAAGCATAACACTGATAAATGGACACTTTATTGACCACAGATCATCCAGCAGTCCTGTTTAAAATATGTAATCCATCTATAAAAATATTAAAAACCCACAAAAAGACTGGATTAATGCAAAAACATTTGCTGAAATCTAAAATGTGAAATTAGGTAAAGATAAGATCACAAAACTGAAGATCAGCAAATATCAAAATCAAATCCTAAATCTAGATCTAGAGCCACACACCAGCTAATTGGTTGAGAGGAGATGGAGTGATGAAGCCAATTAGATGATATAGGAATGATTACGAGGCCATGATGGACAGAGGCCAGTGGGCAAGTCTGGCCAGGATGCCGGTAACACACCCTTACTCCATTCAAATATATAAATATATATATAATTGAACGTTACAAATAAAAAGCAGAATTGCATTAAAACAAATCTAAATATCAAACCAGATCAAATAAACTATATTTGATCTGTATTTGTGAATTAAACTGATGATAAATCAAATTTTAAGAAGGGCACACCTTCAAGCTGCCATCACTGGATGAAGTGGCGAGGTAGAGATCATTAGGAGAGAAACAGCAGTGATTGACCGGCTCCATGTGTCCAAACATAGTGTTCTGAGACGTCTTTTTGTTAGGGTTCCACAACTGCAGGAAACATGAAAATGAGATGAAATAAGGACACATGGAATAAGACATGGAAAACAGTTCATTGCTCAGTCAGAGCTTATTGAAGGCCTACATAAGGGAAGAACATATTTAGACTACAAAAACCACCATGCGTTTAACACATCCACCGTTACACTCTCTAAATCTCATTTCAGGGTGTTTCTTTTTTGCTCCTCGTGCACAGATATTCCACGAAATTCCCCTTTTGTGTTGACGCCTCCAATGGGGGGCAGCTCTCATTACGTTTTTGACACTAGTGTGCCGTTTTCGCACTTCAAATGAATACAGCTCAACTAGAGTCTCCTGCTGTCACACTCCTACAGATCTCCCACAATTCTCTGCAAATTCTGCAAGTTGTAAGATTACACAGCTGCCCCGTTGGCCTGTTCTGAGAGATCATCCTACCAGCTGTCACTCTCATTACTCATGTTCAGCAGATCTGAATTTAAATGTGGAGTGAGAAAATGAAAAGGGCAGGACGAGTGCAAACGAAATTTAATTGGCAAACTCTTTGGAGCGCCTTTACTACACACCCGAGTCCTGTGCTACGATGTACTGGCAATTCTGAAAAGTTTCAAAACTCAACTTTTCCCCAAGACTGATTATTGGTAAATTAAAAGCATCACTGGAGCCTTCAATATGCAAAACAAGTTGATTTAGTTTTTACAGTGAACAAATCATGACTCATGAAATCCAATTTTAATGAAATAAAATTAGTGTTAAAACAATGACTTCTTATACAACGTACTGTAGCCCTCAAGTTTACATGTAATAATAATAATAATAATAATTCTCAGTTATACTACATTATTTTTACTACAATTTCTTTATTACTCTTTTATGCTGCTGCTGCTGCTACTACTACTACTACGACATTTTATTACCATTTCTTATGTTTATGGTCAAAACAATTATTCTAATATTACTCAAGTAAAAAAATAAATAAATAAATAAATTACAAAAAATAATAATAATAAAAAAAAAAAAAAATCACCTTGGTGTTGGTGAATTTGTCGTTTGAGCAGGTGGCCAGCAGGACTCGTCGGCCAGTGTTAGTGAACTGGCAGTGGTTGATCTGCTCTTCGTGTTCAACTTCAAACTCTCTGATGAGAACAGCTCGCTCAACATTCCACAACTAAACCACAAAAAAAATTTAATAAATACAAATTTTAATGCACAACTGTACAACATAAGATCTGAATATCAAAAGATAAATACTCAATACACAAAACAATGACCCACAAACAAGCATAGATGTAGACACCACTGACCTTCACCTTCCTGTCACTGGAACAGGTTGCTATATGTCGGTCATCAGGGGAAAAGGCACAGCATAAAACATCTTCCTCGTGAGCCTGAAGCTCCAGAAGCTTCTCTCCAGAGGTTGTTTTAAACACCTAGACAGGACAAATAAACAAATTTGGCAGTCAATATGGTAATAAATCACACAGCATCAAGGCGAACAGCAGGACACAAATGGAGATTTACCCGAAGTGCCTTGCTGGCTCCACAAGAGGCAATTTTACTCCCATCTTTTGAGAAGCAGGCATAGTAGACGGACCCCTGGTGAGGGTGCATGACCAGCCGAGACGAACCCTCCTCAATATTTTTATTCCTATAAAAAAGTAAAGAAAACTGTCTTTCAATGAAAATCTCATCTCCCAGAGTCACTTAAACGTATTATGCTTAAGCCAAAAAAATGCACTGTTTAAACATTACTCTGGTTTATACTTTAGCTCTTTTTTTGACTAACTTTATCAATCGACTTTTAAACCTTGTGTCAATTTTCCTCAGCATGTCAAAACACATTAACCTGTGTTCTGTGGGTTATTGAAGTGTGTGTGTGTGATAAGTGACAGGAATGCATTATTACTGCAGACAGAAGCACACAAAGCAAATGATTTGCAGTAATGCAGGATGAAACATGACAAACTCAGATGCCTTCACGCAAGGAATTATAAAAATGTGTCCTTACCTCTTAGATCAAAAGGCTAAACTTTAATGACGCATCTCTACGATTTATTGAACATGACAACTGGCAATAATTGGTGTGAGATGCATACATTTATAATATATAATCTTGTATAGACAAGATATTCATATCCTACATAATATCATATGTAATTTATATAAAATATTTTAATTTAATGCCATGCCAGGAGAGGCGTCTGGATGCAGGCTTGGTGCAGTTGCAAGGTGAGCCGCACGCAATGTTTTTTAATGTGCATACCTAACCCCACCTCTCACAATGACGTCACTAGCTCCATTGAGTGCATTGTGTCTGACATTGCAAGTCTAAGATATGCAGTCTCAGCCTGCAAATACAGGTCTGCATTCAGAAACGATTGCATGCCAGGGCAAAGGCTAATTTTCATGGCAAAAATAATAAAAAAAATTGTTTAAACAAGATAAATTAGATACGATTTTTAAAAAGTTAATATATGATGGCAATTCTTAAACCTTTCCAGGTAAAACTATGCTCATTTGCTCTTTAAGAGAGTCTGCTTCATTTAAATATATTTAAATTTAAATACACACACACAAAGCAGGACAGTCCAACAAAATGAGAATTTTTGTTAAGACCGTTAACTTGCACTGCAAGGCTGTTGGCTTCTGTGTAAACTTTGTGGGTTTTCACTATGCTGATTTTTGGGATTTATCAGTGTATTGATAAGTGTAGACATGCTGAGAGAGAGAGAGACCGAGACATACACCCAGTTGAGGTAGAGCTGCCCTCTGCTGGCCCGTTCCTGTGCCTGCATCAGTGCCTGTCTGTAAACCTCAGAGCGATCGGGCTGAGACAGAGCCAACTGGACTACATCAGGAAACGGCCTCTGCTCCAGATGGTGACCATTCAGAGAGAGGAACTCCTGAAACTGCACTCGCACTTCACTATTCTGAGAAAATATACAACATTATCATTTATTAAAGAGAATAGGTATAGGGGTGTTGCTATGGATCAGATCATAAGTGATTTTAACAATACATTTATCTACATAATGCTTTACAATGAACCATTTCTTTTGTTAGCTTTTGTAGTAAAACAGCATAAAGACAAGCAGAAAAAATGGCTTTGGTATAGTCTAAAGCTGAAGAAAAAGAAAAAAAATAAAAGAAAAAAAAAAGTTAATTATAAGTTAAATAACATTATTTAACTAAAAATAAGGGATAAAATTGGTAACAAAGACAGAATTTATAGCTTTAGTATAGTCTCAAATACAGTTATTTATGATCAATAGATAAAATAGAAAATATAAACTCTAAAAAGTCTAAAATTTAAGTATAAAACTTAAAGTTAAAAAACAATCAATAAATGGATAATATACAAAAAATTATAATACAAAAGAAATTGAAAAAAATACAAAATCACTTTGTTAGTTATTTGGTCAAGATCGTGCACAAGAGATGGGCAAAAAAATAAAAAATAAAAAATAACAGTGAACCTGTAAATACCTCTTTGTCTAGTATTTCCCCATATTCTACGTAGTCATTGATGAGATGGGCAGATCCCATAACCTGAGCCTTCTCTTTGACCCAGTCCAAGGAAAACATCAGTGAATAAAGCTCCTAAAAAGATAGTAAAATTTTCAAGGTACAACATTAATCGTCATAAGTTTAACTAGCATTAGACTGCAGAATTACCTTCGACAGGCCTGCTTTAGCCATGTGATATGGGATGAACTGGTACCAGTACAACGAGTCCTTATCTGCAGAGTCAGGTGGGCATTTACTGTAAAACCTCTGATACTGCCGAACCATCTTTTTATGTAGTTCCTAAAGGAGAAACTGACAATCAGACTCTGTTCTTTGGCAGTTTCTCTTAAAAACAGAAACAGCACAACTTACAGCAATCTTATCACGGTTCTGCTCAGCGAGAAAGTCCAGCTGCAGATCATGAAGGTAGTAGCGGTACGGGCGCTGGTTACAGTCCCGAAAAAGTAGAGATTTATTGACAAACTCCTGCAGGACGTCCTCCACCTCTTCCAGCTCAAGACCCCACAGAACCGACAGAACCTGTTGGAGAGAAACCAGCACATAAGATCAACAAACTCTAATTCTGGACTAATTCTTAATGCAATCAACTGACCTTGGCAGGCACTTTGATGTCTTTCTGCATAACGCTCAGGTCTCTGTACAGCTCTTGGTGTTCCAACTCCAAAACCTGCAGGCTGGCATCCATGGCCTGGTCCAGAGCTTCATAGTCATAGGATGAGGATTTGCGAATTCGCTTAAACTGCTTCTGCTGCAGCTGTCGCAGGTAGTAGCTCCAGCGGTCAGGAAACTCCCTCAGCAGAGCTCCAATCAGAGAAACCACAAGAGGAGAACCTGAAGAAGAGATGCTCACAACGGTCAGGGGTTGCAACTACAAAAAAAATATTTAATATACAATAACTTATAAATGCATATAAAATATTAATAAAAAGTATATTAAATATTGAACAAAAACACCAAGAATTCATAGTAAATATAAAAATGACAAAAATGCATGATAAATTTAAAGAAACATTATTAGAATACATTTTAAATAAGATCAGAGATGAAGCAATGTAAACAAACAATAGAAAAGTTAATACTACATGTAAAAAAAGAGATATATATATATATATATATATTGAAGTAAAACTAAAAATATTTTAAAAACAAATAGTTCTTTAAAAAGGCATAAATTATAATTTACCAAAGAAAAACTCAACACGTAATAAAAAAAGCAAAGAAATAATTTAATGAAATACTTCAATAGGAAAACTCTAAATGGGGAAAAAAATTTAAAAAAATAAAAATAAAAACTTTGCACCACATGCTATAAAACATTGAAGTACATTATACATAAAATTCTTAATTTTACAAAAGTATTAAATTAACAAAAAAACAAAACAAAAATGGTTTTACAACTTAAATGCATAATGTACAGTATAGTGAGCAAGCTGACAAGAACTCAGTTTTGCATAAAAAGCAGAGTTGTACCTTTACATTCGCTCACAATGCTGCGGGCCTGTTCTGGGAGTTTGTGCATTTTCCCATTCACATACAAAGCAAGAATTTCCAAGGCTTTTTCCTCATCCAGACCGTTCTCTACAGGCACTTCATACCTTACACCTTAAGCAGAACACACACAAACCGGATGAACGCTTACTTCTGAATGGAATTATGACAATAAACAAAGCAAGATAAAAGCAACAAAACACCACAGAAGAACATTTCTCTCATAACCTCTGCTGAAAAAAAGCTCATCTCTAAACACAGCTGCTCTACGTTATCAGAGTTTTATGTAATGTAATTTAATTTAGTTCAGGATTTGCCTAGAATTTAATTTAAAACTCTGACGAGAGCAGGAACAAGACCCACAAAGTCATGAACTAACCTAGACTTTCAAGAGTAATTAATGCATGCATGGTGGGCAAACTGAAGTACTCACCGCTGACAGAATCAGTCAGAGCTCGATTGCGTGTGGTCAGAAGAACTCTGCATTGGATATCAAAAGACCTGAGAGAAGTGCTGTCCCAGACATCATCTAGAATCAGCAGAGACCTGACAGACACATGTTGAGAACAAAGTTAAATGAAAGGGTTAAAAAATAAAAAATAAAAACTTTTTGGAGAGTTCAGTCAGACGTCACATCACATTTTTCAGGTCCAAACACCATTAGATGCCAAACGTATTTCTTTGCTTTAATGCCATATAAGCAGCACTGGCTAAATACATGGCAACATTGGTAAGAAATATTCAGTTTATAATTTACAATCAAAGATTTCTTAGCATGAATTATATAAAAGAAATACAGATAACACAAATTAAACATTTTCAATTTGATCAATCATAAACACTTCAATTCCTCCAGGAGGCACATTTTTAAACATTTCCCCTAAAATATTTCCATCAGATGGCAAAACGGTATTTATTTTTTGCTACTAGTATTCTGTATTAGTATTAAACGTCATGATTTTGGTGTTTACATCCACACCTAATCTCAGATAGTGATTCGCCTTTGATAAATGGTTAAACTATTAAGCTCTGAGGTGTATCACCAATGTATCCCTATATTCTTCCAGAGGAACTTACCTGGGGAATCTGCGGAGCATTAGGAAGCGCAGGCGCTCTTTGGCCTCCTCCACAGTGCAGGGTGGCCGCTGATTGGCGTCTGAACTTTGACACTGCTCCAAACGAAAGCAAAGAGACTGCATCCTAACCAACAGATCTGCTCGCTCACACTGGCCCACAGACAGCCAGTGAACACCATCAGGAAAACACTCTGAGGAACAGGGACAAACATACATTCACATGCTCTATACTGCGTGTGCATTTTTGTTTAAAAAAAAAAATTTAAATTAATAAAATAAACACTTTAATCTTTTTTACTTTATTTTGCATGCAATTTTATATATATTTTTTTATAAAAAGGCAAATACAGACATGACCAAATAATAAAAAGTAAAAAAAACTCATAACTAAAATTAAATTAAAAAGAAAAAGGAAAACAAAATCTAATACAAAAGAGCTAGATCTTAAAGCTAAAAGGCTATGAATAAAAACATGGCAATTACAAAACAAAAACTAAATAAAACTAAAAATTACAATTTAAAAACCCTTTTAAATAAAACCTTAAAAAAAACACCACATGAACACTTGAATAAAAATATAATTAAATCAAATCAAAACATGACTCAAATTATAATGAATAAAATCTAAATAAAATAATTGTATTAAAATAAATTAGAAAACAAATGGTTATTACAAATAAAATTTTAAAATCTTCATTTAAAAAATAAATCTTACTAAGCTCATGGATAAATGTAAAAAAAGAAAAAAAAACAACAACATTAACTTATTACCCTTAATGAGTGAACTATCTCGAACAACCTCAGCAGCCATCACAGACTTCCCTGAGCCAGCCATGCCAAACACAGTCACCCAGCCCGGTGTGTGCCGCAGCCGGTACAGCATCTCCCGGATCAGATTGAGCAGTGGAGGTCGATTCACGAACACCACAGGTCTCTGAGGAACACCTCCTACACTCAAAATCGCCTGGACTGAAACCAAAGCACAGAAAACCTCAAGTACCTCACATTAACCCTCTTTAAAAAACAAGTTCAAACAGAACTGAGCATTTACCAGAGGGAGAGACTCCATCAGCGAAGCTCTTCTCTCCCTCAGGGCTGAGAAGAGGCAGATCACTGTGAAGGAGACTGGCCAGATCTCCATAACTCTCCCTGATGAGGGCATTGTAGAAGGAAATGTAGGCACGATTGTCTTTCCTCAACAGCGTCTCCAGAAGAGCCACGGCCTGCTCTTTTCTAGTGGCCTAGAGAAACAGAAATGGGAAAATGTGATGTACATTCACTTTTTATTAGTGCTGGACAAAGATTAAATCACATTATTTTCTATAGGATAATTTGCAATATTTGTGTTTATACATTTGATTAGTCAATATCAAAAACTTACTAACTAATCTTGAATTATTAAAATAAAGTTCCCAAAATTACTACAACCAAATTAATGTTATATAAAAGCTTTTTTTCATTAACTTGTTGTGAATTTAAAATAGCATCTTGTTTTATTCCTAAGATGTAAGTGAATAAACTATTATTTTAAATATTATAATGGTTTAATAAAACTATTGATTAAATGCACCAAATATTCAGAATCAGAAAGAGCTTTATTGCCAGGAATATGCAAATTGGCATGTAAAGTATGTTAAATAAATAAGTGTAAATGTGTATAAAATGTAGTGATGTTTGTTTCACAATTTCTATCATTGTTCATGAGATGGTTTGACTAAGGGAAGAAACTGTTTCTGCGTAGGGTTGTTCTGGTGCACAGTGCTCTGTAGCGTCGACCAGAAGGCAAGTTCAAAGAGACAGTGTGCTGGGTGTGAGGGGTCCAGAGTAATCACTGTATATTTATTTTGCATGCATTACTCTCATACCGTACATGAACACAAAACTATACAAAAACTATTTACAGACATTTAAACTTGCACAATATCATATGCACACATTTTATATCTAAATATGAATAAAGTTTTTGCCGGAGTGTGTGTGTGTGTGTATATATATGTGTATGTGTGTATGTGTGTGTGTGTATGTATGTATGTATGTATGTATGTATGTATGTATGTATGTATGTATGTATGTATGTATGTATGTATGTATGTATGTATGTATGTATGTATGTGCGTGCGTGCGTGCGTGCGTGCGTGCGTGCGTGCGTGCGTGCGTGCGTGCGTGCGTGCGTGCGTGCGTGCGTGCGTGCGTGCGT
>CAIGQW010000596.1:7427135-7440166 GCA_903798125.1 Danio choprae
GTGCGTGCGTGCGTGCGTGCGTGCGTGCGTGCGTGCGTGCGTGCGTGCGTGCGTGCGTGCGTGCGTGCGTGCGTGCGTGCGTGCGTGCGTGCGTGCGTGCGTGCATGTATGTATGCATGCATATATATATATATATATATATAGTACACATTTATTTTTTAGATGTGAATAATCGTGATTAATTTTTGCCCAGCACTACTTAATTTACATGTGCGCCAATCGACTTGTTGAAAATTAATAAATATTTGCCGGAATCAACCCTAAAAAAAAAAAAAAAAAAAAAAAAAAAAAAAAAAAAAAAAAAAAAAAATCAAGATTGGTGCAGCACTTAATAGAAGTAAAACAGAGTCTGTTTGATCACCACATACCTTGCTGAGCACTTTTGCTTCCTCATCATTGGTTAAAACGCCATCGCTGATCATGTGGTCCATCAGGTAGGAGGCTTTGATGTCCTGCTCCAGAGTGGCTTTGGAGCGCAGCAGGCGGCTGCGGGCACGTTCCTCCATCTCCACATAAGCCGCAGTGCTCGTCCGAGAAACACTGCACTTAATTTAGATTTACTTAGTGCAATGGAGCGGGATGCATGGAACTAAGTGGAAGAGAATGAACAAATAAAGCATTTTATTTGCTTATGCAAGGGCAATATTATTTCTGTCACAATTTAGAGCAGTGCATTTTTCAGAACTGAAGTTTCTATGGAATAAAATAAAAATAAAAATAAAGACAAAATCTGAATTGAGATGAAATTGGAAGTTCATTTCACTGTGGTGACCAAGCTGAAGAAAAATTTAGGAATTTCTTGCAATTCTAGGAAAATTATTGCAATTATTATGTTTTTCTCAATTCTCACCCCCAGTAAAAGAAACTGATGTAAAAGTAAAGTCAAACAAAACGATAATTAAAAAAATCCTGCCTCACAAAACCTCAAATCTTCACACTTTTTGGGGGGTTTATAGGCTCTTACAACCTTGTTCTGAAAACGTAAATCTGTAAATTCAATAATTACATAAGTCTGACTTTCTCAATTCCTACAGCAAATGCCACAAGGTAAAGTCACAACTGCAAAGTTGAAACTATGTGAAAGCCAGAATTGCAAGTAACAAATACTGAGAAGAAACCCGCTTATCGAAGATTAAATCATAAAACAAAATTAATTTAAAAAAAAAAGTCTAAGCAACCAGGTCCAAGTGGATGTAGGTAACAATGTGCCGTCACCTTAATAATAATAATAATAATAATAATAATAATCTGATCCCAGCTTCTGATTTGACTGCTCAATAAATCTAACTTAACAGCAACAGCTGTTCAATCATTACACAACTGCTCAATTCTCTAACATTAAAATTCCATAAACCAAATCTATAGTACCTAATCTAGTTGAAGGATGACAAAGAATTATTTACCTAACATGTTAAGTATTATAAAGATTCGAAAAAAAAAAAACACATTAAAATAAGTTTTCTTAAGCCCTTACCATCTACAAACTTTAACGACGGCAGCTGAATGCTAATTGTCATAATTACATAACGTGCAATTAGGCCGCAATTATCCACTGGCAAAAAAAAAAAAAACTAAAACCTTAAAGTCATCAATAAACTAATGTTTAGTAACCAATTGCCTTTTTATTGAATTATAACACGTATGCGTCATAGTCACGCAACGCCACTTCCAGTTAACATGTTCCAAAGTACATTTTAACACTTATAAACAAGTTAAGTCGACCGTTTTGATCAATTTAGCTGGTACTAATTTACCAGCTGACGGGTCAAAACATATTAAACAGCGTAGCTTTTTAGCAAAAACTCTAACGTTAAATCGAGAAGCGAAACTTAATATAATAACTGGTGTGGAGTTATGTAGGTCAAGCACTTACTGTCATGTCACTGTGTCACAAAATACAAATAATACATCCAGAGAAAAAGGTAATGAGAAAAAGTTTCGCCGTGAAACTATTGAGACACGAAACAAAAAGCAAATGAGTTCGACATGCTTAATTTATAGATTCAGGTGCGGCTCATCAGCCAATAATGCTAATTACTAACTGACTTCTGATCAGAGACAGAAGACCCATATCAATTATAAAAGACACAGATATACTTACAGATATTGCGCTTCGCGAAAAATTAAAGGGATATAAGAGATGATTGCCTGCTGTACTGACGCCAGTTACTTTTCGCGTTATACTGCAAAGAAAAAATAATAGCTATAAAAAAGCCATTTGTCCGCCCTTTAAAATTTGCGCTTCCTGCTTTTTTGACACAAACAACTTCCCCGGGGTGTGATGACCAATAGCGAAACGCCGTGCTGTCACGTGACCCGTTGAGGTAATCAGAGTTGGATGACTGTAACCAGGCAGACGTAAACATGCCCGGACACAGTACACGTCTTTCTTTACCAAAGATAAATACGTTTAAATTTTAATATTATAATAGTATTATATATTGTTAATAACAACACCAATAAGTCGTATAATAGTATTTTGTCTGTGTATTGCATGATAAATAGGCTACTTCACGTTTTATTTAGGATTTCATAATTTAACCTTATGCTTAATAAGCAAGTATGCTTGTGTGAAATTGTGTATGTATGAAGGCTGTGTGTTTGTTTTAATTGTTTATTGTTTACTGATCATCACAGTGTCCTGTTTCATTCTTTTCCAATATATTATTCATTCTCATTTTCTTTTCGGCTTAGTCCCTTTATTAATCTGGGATCGCCACAGCGGAATGAACCGCCAACTTATCCAGCTGCATTAACATATGTTTTACGCAGCGGATGCCCTTCCAGCTGCAACCCATCACTGGGAAACATTCGTACACACTCATTCACACACACACACGCGCACACGCACGCACACACACACTATGGACAATTTAGCTTACCCAATTCACCTACACCGCATGTCTTTGGAATTGTGGGGGAAACCGGAGGACCCGGAGGAAACCCACGCGAACACGCAAGAACATGCAAACTCCACACAGAAATGCCAGCTTACCCCGCTGGGGCTTGAACCAGCGACCTTCTTGCTGTAAGGCGACAGTGCCAACCACTGAGCCACCCCAAAAATTTTTTTTTTAAAGCTAAATAGTCTTTAATTATTATTATCATCATAGTTATTAAGTCTTTTTTAGTTGAACGTTGATCATATTGGATATCTTCAGTAGCTTTCTGAAGCAGTTAATGAGATGTGCTATCTATTTTTGCTATGGAAACTGAATAATCTTAAAGGATATAAATCCCAATCATACTGACATTCATTCATAAAGTCATACATGCACAATACCGTCTGGCAAGCTTATTGTGTCCTCTACTTATATGCTAATAGCACTAAAGCCTCCACATTCCTGACCATTATCACCTGGCCCTCAGGTAGCAAGCAGAAATCTGAGCAAAAGCAAAGCACAGAAATTAAAACAGGAAAGTTATGTAAATTTTATAATTGAAAACATACAGATAGATTCAAATATTGCAACATAAATACTTCAGCATTATCAAACACATTTTTAATTCCTTAATTACACTTTTTATGCTCAATAAATTTAGAACAACTTGACCTAACATTTTGTAGAGGAAAAAAAAATGTTGTCACCATCAGACAATTTGGGCAAAACAAAGCTTGCATGTTGCACTGCTGGCTTTAGTGGCAAATACGTCAACTGTCCGTAAATGCGCTGAGCTGGCATGCAAGCGAATACATTTTACTGGCACACAAAATTGTTCTTGAAGCTTATAATGGCTACAGTTGAACCACTGACGTCACATGGACCGTTTGAACAATGTTTTTGGTTCCTTTTCGGGACTTTGAATGCCTCTGGATAGTTGCTGCCTACGGAGGATGAGGGAGCTCTCCGATTACACCTAAAATATCTTCAATTGTGTTCTGAAGTCTCAGGGGATTGGAGCTACATGAGAGTAATTATTTCATTTTTGGGTGAACTAACCCTTTAAAGTGCTTTGAAATGTAAATTTTTTTATTTGATGTTTGACGTAGGGGCGGCACGGTGGCACAGTGGGTAGCGTTGTTGCCTCACAGCAAGAAGGTCGCTGGTTCCAGCCTTGGCTGAATCAGTTGCCATTTCTGTGTGGAGTTTGCATGTTCTCCCCGTGATCGCGTGGGTTTCCTCCAGGTGCTCCAGTTTCCCTCGCAAGTCCAAAGACATGCGCTATAGGTGAATTGGCTAAGCTAAATTGTCCCTAGTGTATGTGTGTGAATGAGAGTGTATAGGCATTTCCCAGTGATGGGTTGCAGCTGGAAGGGCATCCGCTGCGCAAAACATATGCTGGATAAGTTGGCGGTTCATTCCGCTGTGGCGACCCCTGATTGATAAAGGGACTATGCCAAATAGAAAATGAATGAATGAATGAATGTTTAACGTAATGTCAACTGAAAAGAGCTACTTTATGTCCTGCCTTCTCTTAAAAAACACATCTTTATTACAGCTCTGTCAGTAAGAGTGCTTGAGCTCAAGCGCATCAAATGAAAAGCAAACGAGAAGCATCTTGAAGAGGGCGGGACATGTCAGATACTATTGAGCATTTGATTGGTCAAGATTTGATGAGAAACTGATGTAGGAGGTGACGAGAAAAAAAAACGTTCATTGAATTAGGCGGAAGTGACAAACTGCAAGCTTTGGATGTTTATAGCAGGTTTATATCTTCTAAACGTGAATTTTGTCAGTGTTTTAGGGCACACTAGCTAATAGATATTTTTAACACTAACAGACTGAAACTAATATCTATTATTTTTTATTTTAATTTCACGGCACAGCTGAAACTGGTACTGTAATATTAAAATGTGATATTAAAATATATTATTCTTTGTGACACTGTTTCAACAAGACGCTTGAAAACATTCCTCTGAGATTATGATCCATACTGACATGATAGCATTGTGTGATTTTAATGTTTAAGAAACCTGTTTGAGATGATTTAAGCTTTGTGTAATGGCACATCATATCCTGCTGGAAGTCGCCATGACCTGATGGGTTGACTGGTCATAAAGGGATAGACATGGTCTACAAAAGACACTGTGGTTCAGTTTGAACTAAGGGGTCCAAAGCATGCCACAGAAATCCTCCACACCATTACACCGGCAGCCTGCACCGCTGATCCATGGCAGGATAGATGCAAGCATTCATTGTTTATGACAAATTCTGACTGAAATTCTGATACCATCCAAATGTTGCAGCATAAATAGACTCGTCAGATTAGGAACCTTTCTCCAGTTTTGGTGAATTATAGCCTCAGTTTGCTATTCTTATCTGACAGGAGTGTCACTTTTCAACTCATGCACTCAAAAATGCCATTTGCTGTTTGTTCAAACTGCCTATTTAAATTGAGCTGAAACATAACACGTTTTTTGGGGGGTGACAATTTAATTGTGTTATGTTCAATCCACCTAAATTTGTAAAAACTAACAAGTTAACTTAATTCCTTCATGTTAGAATCACAAATTGATTGTGTAGAACTCAGCATTTTCTCTTTCAATGTGTGCTTCAAGGCTTGTGTGTATTTAGAGATGCTACAGTGATGTAATGAGTGGTTATTTTGATTCAACAAAGCATCACCAAGGCATTTTAACCTACACAACTGATGCTTACTGCATATACTGGACACTTTTTCAGACCATTCTCTGAAAACACTAGATTCTTTAGTGTGAAAATCCCTGTTTCTTAAATACTCAGACCAGTCTGACACCAACAACCATGCTACATTCAAAGTCATTTAAAACACATTACTTTCCCCTTTTAGTGATATTTTTGAACACCATTCATATTGCAGTTGATGTTATGGATTTAGGAGTTTATATGAATAGCCCGGTAACACTGCAGGGTTAAAACAAACAGTTAATCTATATGTTCTGATTCATTCATTCATTCTTTTTTCGGCTTAGTCCCTTTTATTAATCTGGGGTCGCCACAGCGGAATGAACCGCTAACTTATCCAGCATATGTTTTATGGATGCCCTTCCAGCTGCAACCCATCTCTGGGAAACATCCACACACACTCATATGTGTGAAATATTTGGAGAAATATTTTTTTATCTAAAGGGGATGATTAACAAAGTCATCACCAGTGTTCTTTTAATTTTTGACATCTTCTTAAATACTTAAGAAAATTAGATATCATGTATCAAAACACAAAACCTTTCCAAGTAATGACACTACATTTACCATATATATTACCAAAAATTTCTTAACTAATTGTTTATTAAACATGTTCAGTCGTCTCGATAAATGTAACCTTTTGTTGAAAAACAGAATAATTCTCAAAATGTATTTGAATAACAAAAAGTACAATTACCCTGCTTCTCTGAGTTGATTTATACAGAACTGTTGAATTTATGTTCAGCTTTAAACAGATAGTCATCAAGAAATTATAATTCTGCCATCATTTACTCCCTTAACGTGTTTCAAAACTGTTAGAGTTTCTTTATTCTGTTGAACAGAGAAGAAGATACTTTGAAATATGTTGGAAATCTGTAATGGAAGTTAACGGTTTCAGCCTTCTTCAAAGCATCCATTTTCGTCATGTTCAACATAATGCAGAAACAAGGTTTGGAACCAATTGAAGGTGAATAAATAGTGGGTAAATTTTCTTTTTATTTGGGAGAACCATCCCTTTAGGGCAAGTATAAGTAATTAAATTGCCTAAAAATGCAAATGAATCCCTTACTTTATCAGTTTAAAAGCAATTTAATCACCGTAACTACATGTATCTAATTACATCCAACACTGGTCACCACTTTTTCGCCACTCGATTAAAAATTTGAAGTGTACGAGCATTTTATCAGCCGTAACTGAACGTATGCTTGAACCCCTGACGTGTGTGAACACAGGTAGGCTAGTTGAAGTGTTGAGCACCACTTTGCGCCTCGTGCGTCAGTGCTCAACCACAAAATCACGCTCATTAAGCTCCGAGTTTGTATTGAGTTATCAATGGCCGATAACCTGAACTGTAGCGCTGGAAACTGTTCCAGCGCCCACGACACGTTTGGTTTTTCCGACGGACACTTCGCGCTCGTCAAAGCTGCAGTTCTGGGCTGCGTTTTCGTGCTGGCAACATGTAGCAATTTATTCCTGCTCCACACCCTCTGGAAAAAGAGAAAGCGACACACTCGAACTCAGCTGTTTCTTCTCCACCTGTGTCTGGCTGACCTGGTGGTCGCGTTCTTCCAAGTCCTGCCGCAGCTCTCCATGGAAATTACGCACCGGTTCAGAGGCTCCGATCTGGTGTGCAGATCCGTCAAGTATCTTCAAGTGGTCGGGATGTTCGCGTCCTCGTATATGATCGTGGCCATGACCATAGATCGATACCACGCTGTCTGCAAACCCATGGTGTCGTTTTTTCGGGGGTCTTTCCGCAGGTACGTGTCCATAAGCGCCTCTTGGCTGATTTCGCTGGCGTTCAGCGCGCCGCAGATCTTCATCTTCTCCCTCCAAGAAGTTGAAAAGGATGTTTTCGATTGCTGGGCGACGTTTATCGAGCCTTGGGGAGGAAGAATATACATAACGTGGATCACCCTGTCCGTGTTTGTTCTGCCAGCTGTGATCTTGATGTATTGTCAGATCAAGATTTGCGCAGGGATTTATTTCAACATGAAGAGGAAAGCGTTGCAGGGCAGCGCTGGCGATGGGCGCTCCAGCACTAAAGGGATCTCCAGCGCGATGCTGAAGACTGTCAAAATGACTTTTATCATTATTTTGGTGAATACTCTCTGCTGGAGCCCGTTTTTCGTGGTGCAGCTCTGGTCAGCTTGGAGTCCGAGCAGCGCACCGACGCAAGGTAAGGAAAAGTGATGTCCAAAAGTCTGACTGGCTTCTATTGTGCAGTTCTAGGAGTTAATACAACATAATACAGCTTAATTATTTGAGTGTAAAGTTGCAATGAAAAAATAAAAATAAAAAGAGCATTTAATATAGTCTTTGCTTTAATCACAACAGTGTAAACTGATGTTCTTTAGTGCAAGTCAGAGAGCATCTTCAATGTCACTGGAACAATGGACTGTCTGACCATCATATGAATGCTATAATATGTGACTCCCCTACCTGTAGGAAAATTATAAATGTCTTTTAAAACGATCATAAAACTTTCTGAATATTGTACCATTTTATATTGATTTATTTTCAGATATTTTTGCCTTATTTTGTACTTTTTGTTAAAATGATAAAAAATAAAACATGAAAAAAAAAGAAATGAAATCTGTCTGTCCAAACATCAACAAATATAATGCAGGATCCAAAATGTGTATTTTCAATAAATATGTATTATCATAAAATTAAATATTATAATAATACTAAAAATTATAATTTTATTTAACATTTTAATTAAATTTACATAACTGATTTTTTGCTGATTTGTAAAAAAAACCATTTTCTAGTATTTTATTTAAATGTTCAGGTGTAAATGTCTAACAATTATATATTATTTATAAGGAATAATATTTTACTGTTTTTATTGTTTTAAAAAATATCCCCCCCACACAAACACAAACTATAATAATAATAATAAATAAATAAAAAATGTTAATTAAATCTAGTTTAATTACATAAAATAAGAGAATACTAAATATTTCTGTCAATTTAACATTTCTATATTTTATTTATAACCAATTGTTGCAACAAAAATTAATTCTTTAATATATCAACTATAATTGATGTGACTAAAGGACCATCAATGAATCATCATATACGTGTATACAGTATGATTACTCACAGTCATTGTTCTCTTGTGTTAACTGTCTATTTCCCCACAGCTGCAGATCTAGCAGAAACACCTTCACTAAATCCATTCATTAGTAGCTCTCAAAAGACCTGATCAGATTAAACCGCATTACGTTTTGCTGGTCTGGAAGACACCAGATGGTGCACTCAGGCAATACTATTGCCCGAAAGAGCTTCAGAGTTTGGACACGTCCTATATAGAAGCAGTTTTTTTTTTCTCGTATAAGCAGTTTCGTCTTTATCTAAAAGTTCACATATCTTCTACAGGGCCGGTGTTTGTGACCATTATGCTCCTTGCCAGTCTCAACAGCTGCACAAACCCATGGATCTACCTGTACTACAGCTGAAACCTCACTGAAGAGGCCATGATTAATCCAATTCATTCATAAAGTGAAGTGGTTTTGGCTATTGAAATTTGCAGTATGGATAACAAGAGAAACATACCATTAGTACTTCTCTTAAGAGGTCAAGTACCTTTTAATTGCTGCATGTGCTGAGCAGCACAATGAAAGTTAATGTAGATATTCATACAATTAGTTTTTCTTGGCGTTTCTGACAGATGACATGAATAAATTGCACCAGCCATTCTGCAAGTGACTCATTTGTATCATAAAGTCTTGTATTTTTCATAAAATGGATCTTATTTAAAGTAAATCAAGATATGATTAGTGTATAATTATTTCCAGGAATATGTATGTATGTATGTATGTATGTATGTATAAAAAAAAGAATTATTAGGTTTTATTATACTGTACTGTGTGCAGTTTGTGATTGTTGTTAAATGCATTTTTGATTGTACAGGTCATATTTTTATTTAATTTGTCAGTTGTTTAATTTATGAAGTATGAATAGTCTTAGGTCAGTGCAGTGGATTCGCTGTTATTAACGTATTGCTACTTTTTTCCAATGCACATTTGAATAAAATATGCAAATCGGCTTGCAGAAAACTTTCTATAAGATTAACATTTTGTGTGACGGTTTATAATAGTCACTGTGCAATTCTGTCATACTTACACACACACACACGCACACACACACAGCACCCTCACACACACACACACACACACTTCTCTTTACTACAAAGCCTGTTTCGTCTGAAAGTGGCTTTTAAAATCCTTTCAAACAAAGCCCAGTCAAATGAAATGAGAAATTCAAATTCATACAAACATCAGTTATGACTCTCGGCAATCAGACAGATAATGGCAGTTCCCTCCAGAAATCTCTCTGTTTCTAATTCCTCCCTGTTCACATAAATAATAAAGGGATATTAAATATTTAGGACATCTGAATATAGTTCTTCACATATTCAGAGGTTAAAAGTGAACCATATATTACATGGGGATTTTCTAAGGGGGTTAATCATTCTATATATTGTAATTGTATATATAATAATTGTGCACTAATAAAAAAAGACTTTAGCATTCATATGAAGGAGAATGAGCAATATTAACGTAACAAAATGGTCTCAGCGGTTATGGATGATTGTAAAAACCTTACAAAAAGCTTCTAACCTTTATCAAACTGTCGGATGGCACAACAAAAATGGTCAGTGCACAAACTTGAAGCTAAATGAAGGCCTAAGGCACTTGTATCCAAGGTAGCTGTTGGGAAATGGGATTAGAGCATATTTAAAGGCTGATAAAAAATGGTTGAAACCTTTGTAGCCAAAGGTCAGGAGAAAAAGGCAGTATTTTATGCTCTTTATCAAATACAGTAAGGTGTTAATAAGAAACCTAGGAAATAGCTTCTGCGCAATAAGAAAACTAGATTGGATAAGGCTGCATTATAACACAAAGACCACTGACTGATACAGTCTGACTTACTAATACATTTAAAGAATGCAGCACTTATCAGCTTTTCTTTTTTTTCACCTGTTTATTTCTACAAAGGTTTCAACCATTTTTTCTAGATTGGTTAAGGCTGTATTATAACACGAACATTGACAATGATACAGTATGACTTACTAATACATTTAAAGAATGCAGCACTTGTCAGCTTTTCTTTTTTTCACCTGTTTATGTTTGCTTGAACAAAAATAAAAGCACATTTTTATCACGTTATTCTGTGTAGCAACAGTTTATATACCAAGAACAAATCTTGTTAGACACATGATTACTTATTAGTAAAGATCCTATCTAAAGGAGAATTCAAATACAAAACGATTTTTGTTGATGGTGATGAATATGAAGGCATTACAGTACCAGTGATTATTTGAGAGTACATATATAGTGATGTGAAAAAGTGTTTGCCCCCTTACTGATTTCTTTTTTTTTTTGCATGTTTGTCAAACTATAATGTATCAGACCATCAGACAAAATTTAAATATTAGTCAAAGATGACAAAAGTAAACACATCATGCAGTTTTCAAATGAAGGTTGTTATTTAAGGAATTATTAAGGGAAAACAAAATCCAAAACTACATAGTCCTGTGTAAAAAAAGTGGTTGCCCCCCCTCTGTTACCAGTTTATCACACCTGAGATTTCAGTGAGAGCAATTATCTACAAATGGCAAAAACATGGAACAGTGGAGAACCTTCTCAGGAGTGACTCAAAGAGCGCATCGATAACTCCAAGGGGTCACAAAAGACCCCACTGCAACATCTAAAGAACTGCAGGCCTCACTTGTCTCAGTTGAGATGAGTGTTCATGTCTCCACCAAAGAGACATGGCAGAAATGGTTTGCATGGCAAAGCAAGACAAAAACCACTGCTGAGTAAAAAGAACATAAAGGCTTGTCTCAGTTTTGTCATTAAACATCTAAACGTCTTTTGGACAACTGTCAAATCAGCCGTCTTCCCCATGATTGAGTAGCCTACAGAACTAGACTGAGAGACATTTAAAAGCATTTGCAGGTGTTTTGAGTGAATTAGCTGATTACAGTGTGGCACTGGGTGTCTTCAATACTAAACCTTTTCACAATATTAACATTTTCTGACATACTGAATTTTGGGTTTTCATTAGTTGTCATGCACTGAATCTCCGAAATTATAAATATTTTAAAATAGGCACTATCCTTATAAATAAACTGCAATGCAATCCAAACAACTATTTCAACTACAACTCTCGACTAAAAAAATATATAAATAAGATCTGTGGCTCCTGATGATGCTTTAATGTCTTATCAAGGGAAATGATGAATCTGTTAAAAAACTACACAAATGAATCTGCTAATTTTCATTTAGTTTGAACTTGTGTGATCACAGTCTAGCAACAAAATATATATTTTTAGTAATTACAATTTTTAATACTTCACCACTATCCTTCATTAGATTTACCCATTTGTTAACAAGAAATTCATAATCATTTTAAATATTAGAAATATTTTATGATCACATTTAATTTTTATGTATTTTAATAAGCACCGATTAAAGTAAGTAGGTTGTCTTATTTTTACATACATATATCTGTAATGCTGAATGACAAAAAATAAATAAATTACCAATATTTTAACATTAAAGAAGATTTTCTTCTTTTTACATTTTAACAAAATCTCTGACCGAAGTTTACATTTAGTCAATTAGTAGATGATTTTTTCCAAATGAGGAATGCATCATATGATTCATCAAAAAGAGGTACATTGTTAGAGAAGTAAAAGCTAAGGTAGGGAGGAAACAGGTACTGTTTTTTAAAAGATGTAGTCATTCTAAAATCATTGCTTTTTCTACGTCAAGGTTTATGTTGATCAATACAACTCTTTTAAAAGAACACCCTTTAACTGAAGTCAACTGAAATGTTTGAAAGAATGTATTTTGTTTGTAATGCAGACTGCATTGTCAAGGCACATAATGGCATAAGCACCAACCTTTTGTTCCATTAGCAATTTCCTTCAAGACTCACGCTGCCTATTTCCATTCAAAACCCTGTTATTTACTGTAGGTCACTGCCATGCATATGTGACTATTTTAATGCTCTCTCTGTCTGTGAACTGTGACATAATCTCTGCCACACTGACACCAAGTGGCCATGTATGGATGAAAAGGAAGAGTGTTTATTAAATTAATTTCCTCACATTTTCAAGAAGCAACAACGCAAAAGCAATAAAGTATAGTTCTACTGACAGGAAAACGCTAGATGGGGGACAAAGTGTTTTCGGAAATAATTTAGGCAAGCAAGCACTTACCAAATCTCATTTATCTTATG
Source organism: Danio choprae (assembly GCA_903798125.1). Classification (NCBI taxonomy): domain Eukaryota; kingdom Metazoa; phylum Chordata; class Actinopteri; order Cypriniformes; family Danionidae; genus Danio; species Danio choprae. Next base: position 7,439,999 of record CAIGQW010000596.1, read on the forward strand.
TGCAGTTTGTCTTGAGGAGTCTAAAAGCTCCAGCTGGGGCTTTGGTTAGAGATTTGACTGCTGACATGTATATATTTATACACATATTAAATAATAGGGTTTTGAATGGTAAAAGGTAGCGTGAGTCTTGAAGGAGAATTACTGATGCAACAAAAGGCAGGTGATTAT
>CAIGQW010000596.1:7455166-7474988 GCA_903798125.1 Danio choprae
TGTATGTATGTATATATATATATGTATGTGTATATATATATATATATGCTAGTCTGCCATATACCATAATAGTCAGCTTGAGTGATCTGTTTACCTGTGCCCGCAACTTTGGGAACTTATTTTGATTAAGTGCCAGTAAATAAAGAAGTTGAATAGGAGCTATGCTGTGGTTATGCCCTTCCCTCACCGGGTTTGGTATTAATCGCCCTTTTGAATAGACGGCTTGAAGAGAAGGGGAAGGAAAGCAGCTCTTTGTTTGAAAAGATAAAGCCCTCGCTACTGCTGCGCTACAAAATGTAAATACTTTGGCAGGCGTGACACACGAACATAAATTCATAAACCAGTAAAAAAAAAAAAAGATAATCATCACACAAACATTTGGAGAGATGTAGAAGGATTCAAAAGGCTTATTTAAAGGGAATCATTCTTTCACTGTCACTGTTTTTATTTTGCATAGTTAAATGCTCAGGTATTATAGTTCGCTAATTTGAAATGTCAGATGGGATTTGTTTAAAGCACTTTACCGCTAAACAGGTTTTATGTAAATGTGCTGACGAATAAAGTGAAAATGTTTACACCTTGTGATGTAGAGCGGAGGAAAGCTTCTAAAACACTTCAAGCAGAGTTTCCCACATTTTAGCATTGCAACAGACAGGAAAAACAATTCCACAGTTCACCACACATGCCCAAAACAGTTAAAAACCTGTCAACAACAAAAAAGGATGAACACCAGTGTGCCCAGTGTAAATAAAACATGCTTGAGATATACAGCCTATTTTGTGCTACTTAGACATTTTTATTTTTTTTTTCGTTCAAATAACAAAACAAGTTTATGATTCAAATAAATGCTGTTGTTTACAACTTTATTCCTCAAAGAGAAAATATGTAAAGAAAAATATGAAAGATTTGATAATTATGAGAAGAGTTATTAATATTTTAGCAGCATATATTCAGAAGTTCAATGGTAACACTGATGGTAACACTTGAAATTATAATATTTTACATTATTCCTATACACTCTTTTGTAATGTATTTTTGAATATTATATGGCTTTAATTTGGGTTTATTGACAGTTTGGTGGTTGCATTAACGTTTCATTAATTATTTTTGTTTTATTTTATACTGGTGTGACAATTTTTCTCCCAAATTTCTAATAGAAATAGTGTAAATTATAGCAAGTCTCTGTGTGTGTGTGTGTGTGTGTGTGTGTGTGTGTGTGTGTGTGTGTGTGTGTGTGTGTGTGTGTGTGTGTGTGTGTGTGTGTGCATGTATAAACACTACAGTCGTGGCCAAATGTTTTGTGAATTACATAAACATTGGAAATTGGAAAAGTTGCTGCTTAAGTTTTTATAATAGCAATTTGCATATACTCCAGAATGTTATGAAGAGTGATCAGATGAATTGCATAGTCCTTCTTTGCCATGAAAATTTACTTATCCTGAAAAAAACTTTCCACTGCATTTCAATGCTGTCATTAAAGGACCTGCTGAGATCATTTCAGTAATCGTCTTGTTAACTCAGGTGAGAATGTTGACGAGCACAAGGCTGAAGATCATTATGTCAGGCTGATTGGGTTAGAATGGCAGACTTGACATGTTAAAAGGAGGGTGATGCTTGAAATCATTGTTCTTCCATTGTTAACCATTGTGACCTGCAAAGAAACGCGTGCAGCCATCATTGTGTTGCATAAAAATGGCTTCACAGGCAAGGATATTGTGGTGACTAAGATTGCACCTAAATCAACAATTTATAGGATCATCAAGAAAAGAGGTTCAAGTCTTGTTAAGAAGGCTTCAGGGCATCCAAGAAAGTCCAGCAAGCGCCAGGATCGTCTCCTAAAGAGGATTCAGCTGCGGGATCGGAGTGCCACCAGTGCAGAGCTTGCTCAGGAATGGCAGCAGGCAGGTGTGAGCCCATCTGCACGCACAGTGAGGCCAAGACTTTTGGAAGATGACCTGGTGTCAAGAAGGGCAGCAAAGAAGCCACTTCTCTCCAAAAAAACATCAGGGACAGATTGATCTTCTGCAGAAAAGTATGGCGAATGGACTGCTGAGGACTGGGGCAAAGTCATATTCTCCGATGAAGCCCCTTTCCGATTGTTTGGGGCATCTGGAAAAAGGCTAATCCAGAGAAGAAAAGGTGAGCGCTACCATCAGTCCTGTGTCATGCCAACAGTAAAGCATCCCGAGACCATTCATGTGTGGGGTTGCTTCTCATCCAAGGCAGTGGGCTCACTCACAATTTTGCCCAAAAACACAGCCATGAATAAAGAATGGTACCAAAACATCCTCCAACAGCAACTTCTTCCAACAATTCAACAACAAATTGGTGAAAAACAATGCATTTTCCAGCACAATGGAGCACCGTGCCATAAGGTAAAAAGGATTTCCAAGTGGCTCGGGGGAAACTTCCCAGACCTTAATTCCACTGACAACTTGTGGTCAATCCTCAAGAGGCGGGTGAACAAACAAAAACCCACTAATTCTGACTAACTCCAAGAAGTGATCATGAAAGAGTGGGTTGGTATCAATCAGGATTTGGCCCAGAAGTTGATTGAGATCATTTCCCAGTCGAACTGCAGAGGTCCTGAAAAAGAAGGGCCAACACTGCAAATACTGACTCTTTGCATAAATGTCATGTAATTGTGGATAAAAGCCTTTGAAACGTATGAAGTGCTTGTAATTATATTTCAGTACATCACAGAAACAACTAAAACAAAGATCTAAAAGCAGTTTAGCAGCAAACTTCGGTAAAACTAATATTTGTGTCATTCTCTAAACTTTTGGCCACGACTGTATGTCCTTTATCATTTAAACTTCTAATAAAAAGCTGCTTTAATGCAAGTACTGTTATTCAGCATCACCTACATTAAACTCTTTTATTCATTCATTCATGTTCTTTTTGGCTTAGTCCCTTTATTAATCAGGGGTGGCCACAGCGTAATGAACCACCAACTTATCCAGCATATGTTTTACGCAGCGGATGCCCTTCCAGCTGCAACCCATCACTGGGAAACACCCATACACTCTAATTCATACACATAGACTACGAACAATTTAGCTTACCCAATTTACCTATAGCGTATATCTTTGGACTTTTGGTGTGAGAAACCGGAGCATGCAGAGGTAACCCACGTGAACACAGGGAGGACATTCATTCATTCATTCATTTTCATTTCGGCTTAGTCCCCTTTATTAATCTGGGGTCGCCACAGCGGAATGAACCGCCAACTTATCCAGCATATGTTTTACGCAGCGGATGCCCTTCCAGCTGCAACCCATCTCTGGGAAACATCCATACACACCCATTCACACTCATACACTACGGACAATTTAGTCTACCCAATTCACCTGTACCACATGTCTTTGGACTTGTGGGGGAAACTGGAGCACCCGGAGGAAACCCACGCCAACACAGGGAGGACATGCAAACTCTAAACACAGAAATGCCAACTGACCCAGCCAAGGCTCGAACCTTCTTGCTGTGAGGCGACAGTGCTACCCACTGCGCCGCCCTGTTTTATTCATACATTTTTTCAATGAACCAAAATGAATGTTCAAATTAATATGTCAAATTAAAGCGTATTTTGCTCCTATTTGTAAATAATTTATGAAATACATGAAATAACTTATTTTACATTCATACAAAGATAATAAATGCAGACAAAATGTCTCTTTGAATTTCAAATTACCTTTAAAAAATCAGTGTCAACATATGGGTGAAATGATGTGATTTAGCATTGCAGATATATTTATGTAAAAATTATACAACATACTTATTCTGACCTATATAGATAAGATGAAGAAGATGTCATTCTAAATTTTAATATATTAACTAATTATAATTAATTGCTGACAAATGCAGATTTAAAAAGATTTAAAATATCATCTAATTATTATCACAATTATCATCTTATTTTGGTTCTGCGCTGTGATCTTTAAATCCAGTCTTTTATAATGTCATCTTGATTCTTCTAAATATGCCAAAAATGATATATATAAAAATTTGCTATATAAACTATTCTGCCATTTTACTCAGTTCCTTTTGGGGAAAAAAAGGACATTATTTTATGCTTATAAAAATGCAATTATTCAAGAAACCTTCTAATGCGCATAACATTAGTTCCAGGCGATTTACAATATAACTGATTAGCCATTGTCATTAAGTTGTTTACACAGTTCTGGGCTGTACATTTCCAGCCGGCATGCAGTGCGCATTTACAATATTGATTATGCACAAACACAGCAATAATCACAGTGGAGTGAAACGCTGAGGGTCTCATAAACATCTTTTATCAGCAGCCGCTTTACTTTCATTCTCTGAAAGGGGAACTTCAGGAGCCAGTCAGTTGATATTTAAAACTTGTGTCATGAGACTTTAAAATGAATGAACTGCTGGTTTTTCAGCTGAGAACAATAGAAATGAAGTGCATTGAAATGGCACTGAATCTGTGCATTTGTTCTCCTGATAAACCAAAACCATTTCCTTTCCATGTTGTTCTTTGTCTTTTTAGTTGACAATCGCGCTAATATGAATGCCGACTGAATAGAAGAAGGAACTGTTTGTTGTGCGTAGGATTGTTGTGAAAATGATGTTTTTTCTCCTGCAAATGCTTTTTATATATTTTTATGTTTTCAATCAAGACTAAGTGGAACATGTAGGGAAAGAAAAGAAATAAATAAAAAACTAAATAGGAGAAAATGGTTCTGCATAGATACAGCAGGTCTAACAATAAACAGGAGAAAACAAATAACTAAACAATGTAGATGTAAATATGTGAGGTGTTGGTGTGTGATGAAATGTACATGTTGTTGTGTTGGTATGAAATGTACATTTCTAAATCATTTATATGTTTTGAGCTTGGAAAAGATGGGATTAAGGAAAGGAGGAATGAAATAAATATATAAAAGAAGACAGAAAACAATAGAAGTAAAAAAAAATCTAATTCAAATTAAATTAAATTAAATAGGCAGAAAATAAGAGACAAGTCTAACACAAAACAAAACAAAATTGTAAAAACATAAAACAAAACAGGGCCTCACGGTGGCGCAGTGGGTAGCACAATCGCCTCACAGCAAGAAGGTCGCTGGTTTGAGCCCCGGCTGGGTCAGTTGGCGTTTCTGTGTGGAGTTTGCATGTTCTCCCCGTGCTCGCGTGGGTTTCCTCCGGGTGCTCTGGTTTCCCCCACAAGTCCAAAGACATGCGGTATAGGTGAATTGGGTAAACTAAATTGTCCATAGTGTATGTGTGTGAATGAGTGTTTCCCAGTGATGAGTTGCAGCTGGAAGGGCATCCGTTGCGTAAAACATATGCTGGATAAGTTGGCGGTTAATTCCGCTGTGGCGACCCCAGATTAATAAAGGGACTAAGCCGAAATGAAAATGAATGAATGATTAAAACAAAAAAAACCAAAAAAAATTTACAAAAAAATGTAAAAACACAAAACAAAACAAACAAAACAAATAAATACATATATTTTTTGAAAAATGTGTAAAAACATAAACCAAAACAAAATAAAACAAATAAATAATTTTTATAAAATTGTAAAAACAAAACAAAACAAATAAATAAAAAAGTAAACATTTTAAAAGCACAAAACAAACCAAACAAATAAAAAAAAAAAGTAAAAAAAAAATCAAAACATAAAACAAAACAAATAAATATTTTTTTAAATTGTGAAAACACAAAACGAAACAGAACAAAAGAAAAGCAAAAACAAATCCACAAATGCTTTTTCACATGCACAGAATGTGGTGAAAATAAATCAAGTGGTGTTGAATTGGAGCCATCTAGATTTTCTAGATATGCATGAAAATCCATATAAACATGTCACACCTCAGATGCGATTTCCCAGCATTCTCCTGTTTTTTAATACCTTGTTGTGATTATCTGTTATTGTTTGATGCATCACCATAGTTTTTTTTTTTTTTAACAGGACCAATAAACTAAAGTGCCGTTGAAAGCTTCTAAGCAGAAATGCAAATGTTTTCACAAAGGAGAAGGAATCCTAAATAAACTAGTGGTTAGTCCCGCTTTCTTTTTTTCTTTCCTTCTCGCTCTCTATCTCTTTTTTTTCATGGATGGAGATATGGAGATTACAGGAATGAGAGGCTATGAGTTTAACCTGGTCTTCATTTCCAAAAAGAGAAGTAGAGTATCATTGACTGCTCCATGTTATGTTGACGTGACACATTTAAATGGACTCAAGTATAAAACTGGCCGCATTGCCTTGTTGGCCAGTAAAACAGTAGTGCTTCTACAACATATCTGTCCATTATAAACACTGAGGACATTTCCAGTTGAACACAGTTGGCTCTACATAGATGAAGTGTTAGGTTTGTCAAGGCCAGAATGGTGAGTTCTTTTCACTCAAGCATCTTCTAGTCAGGTTTAAATTGTATTTATTTGCTTCATTATTTTTAACCTATTGATACATATATTATTTTAAAAACTTTCATTGTGTATATTATATTATTTATTATATTCCATTACGCAATTCTGAAATATTCCTATTTATATAACTTTTCTCTCTCACAGGGATCACTTGAAAATGATATCAATCAAGATTTTCAGGATGCTATAGATGTTATTCAGCGTCATTCTCAGATACGACACTATGACACAGGTAGATTTCAGAAAATATTATGTTTTTTCAAATTATGTTAAACCTCTTATCACTGGAAATCTACCAAAATAATGGATTATAATTTTTTGAAAATGACATTAATAAAACTTGTTTTCTGAACCTTTCAAATGCGAAACAAAATGATAATCATCATTTAAAATAACAATAATAATAACAATAATAATAATAATAATAATTATTATTAATAGTAATTTTTACTAACACTACTATTGTTATTATTACTATCATTATTATTATTACTACTGCTACTACTACAACTCTTAGTAGTGGTATTGATATTAGTATTATTGTGATTATAATTTAGATTTACTATCATTATATTCAATGTTTTTTGTTATTATTAAATTTATTATTACTACTACTACTGCTGCTGGTATTTTTAATGTTATTAATTACAAGAGTATTGATATAGTATCATTATCATTCCTAATGTTTAATCTATTGCTTTATCTATTATTTTATATTAGTGCTATGTAATACACACACATACATAAAAACAAAACTATATGCATATGTGCATTTTTATAAGAAATAGTACACACACATACATGATGTCAATATTTTATATTATTTAATATATTTTGGATGTGCTAAATCACAATTTATCTTTGCCCAGAACTATTTGATTGCTAGTGATTAAAATAGTAAAAACTATAATTATCATCATCCTTACAAATACTACACTCTAAAAAATGCTGGGTTGTTATAATTCAACAGTGGGTCAAAAATGAACAAACCCTGCTCTCGATTTAAAAAACTATAATTAAAATGTTATCCCCCCCAAAAAACCCAACATTTACTTTGACCCAACGCTGCAATTATTCATGTGTACTAATATTGTGTTACTATTGCTACTATTATTTTACATTTTCTTTCAGAAAATAAATACTATGAGAATCTGGAAAGTCAGCAGTCGTCTGTGAGACATGCCATCTCATACTATCAGTTCACACCTCATTTCGAGCCTCCAGGATCGGCATATGACTGGAACGAATCCTCAGTAAGTTTACAACTCATTCAGCTGTTATTTTGTATTGCTTTTACTCTTGTATTTTTTGTGACTGGAAACCTGTCTGTCTGTCCTTGTGTGCCTGCAGTCGTGGCCTCATGTTATTCCAGATGTGTCTCTCGGGTCTTTGTGTTCTACTGAGACTTCAGCGTTTTACTCTAATTTACCACAGCGGCACGGAAAAGGTGACGTATTATTAAGTTTTATGTCTGTTTTAAGGTTGTTGTTTTTTTTTGTACTTTGCTTTTGATTTATTTTGTGCCTGTTTAGACTTTTCACAATTTGATAATAATTTAACCCTCATAATGCATTTAGGTTCGTTTTAACCTGAAGAAAACAACAACAACATGGTTTCCACAGGCTATAAAACCTTACAAATGCTTAAAGACTCCAAAAATGCAACTTATTTTTTTCTGAAATGTTAAATATACTATTAATTTTAATGCATTTACTAACATGAACAAACCATGAACAATACATTACAGTATTTGTTCATGTTATTCACCGTTGATGAAAATACAGTTGTTCATTGTTAGTTCGTGTTAACTCATGGTGCATTAACTAATGTATATAAGCATGAATTTGGATGTTAATAATGCATTAGTATATAATTAATAAATGCTGTACAAGTATTGTTCATAATTATATTATGTTAGTAAATACATTAACAAATGAAACCTGATTGTAAAGTGTGACCGATATAACCATTAAAACGGCTTGTGTCTGGGTCATTTTGGACAAATCCCTGAAGCATGATCAATTTAATCTCTGATATGGTATTCATTCAAATATATATTTTTCAACATTATAAAAAAATACTTCATATCAGCTTATTGGAATGATTTCTGAAAAACTGTGTGACACTATGAGTAACGGCTGCCAAAAATACAGCATTGAATTTGAAAAATAAATGACCTTTTAAAATGTAATTATGTTATGCAATTAAAATAAAGTTATGCAAATAAAATAAAATATTATTATGCACGTTAAAGGTGCTATATGTCAGTTTTTGACTCTTCTAAAGCATAAAAATCCCATAATATGTTTAAGAAGCATAAGATATTTAAGAAACATGCCAAGTGAACATTCTTGTTTATCTGAAAAACAATGCTTAAGTCAGTTATTCTGCTTTGAAAATGGGCGTTTCGGGCCGGAACGCTGTCTTTGTTTTGGTTCTTTTAACCCGCTATATGCCAGTTTAGCCAATTATATTTATATAATATATATAAATATTACGAACGTAAACATTAGGTGAGCAGGTTACATTGTAACCCCGTGTCCCAACAACATGCTACGTGATGAGATTTGCAGTGATGAGCAATTTGGCTGTTTGCACCACACGAAACACGACAGAAATTTAAATACAGCCATTCAGAAGCACAGAATATGCACTCACTCACGAAATGTTAAGGTTTATAATCTAATACATATTAACCCTCTTTAACATTATTAAATGTACATGCTGAATCACTATGTGTTGGTTTTAAGTGACAGTTTTAAAGTTCAATTTCAAACGGTTTATATTATTTTCAAGATCTGAGGTAAACTATCTGCTGCTGCTTTCAGTAGTATTTACTAACATGAACAAACCATGAACAATACATTTATTACAGTATTTGTTCATGTTATTCAGCGTTAATAAAAATACAGTTGTTCATTGTTAGTTCATGTTAACTCATGGTGCATTAATTAATGTAAATAAGCATGAATTTGGATGTTAATAATGCATTATAATTAATAAATGCTGTACAAGTATTGTTTGGTTTATATCGGTTTATATATTATTTTCAAGATCTGAGGTGAACTGTCTGCTGCTGCTTTCAGTAGCATGGCAATACATGTCATGTAAAATGGCATTCAAACTCACATTGTTAGCATTTAACACTGAATAAAGCACATGAGGTGTACCTGAGGTGATCATTGTCAGTTTTCTGTTGTTCAGCTGAAAGAAATAGAAGCCGTTTCTAATATATCAATTCGAGGTGCTTGTTAGAACAAAAACTGCTTTTAATAATGAGGATATTCCTTCTTTCTCGTGCCGTTGCTTTCATTTAGAACATGATTTAAATCAGCCTTTAGGCTCGATGGTCAGACTCGCTCCTGTTGGTCCTTAATAGTAACCTGCGCTTGCTTGTTTTGATCCAGGAATGCAATACCTAGTTCAACCTAGTTCAACAAAATTTGATAAATCTTAAAATCCACTGAATGACACATTATCAAGCCAGTTTTATATTACAGTATAACTTTAAATGTTAATTTTATTTATTTAGTTAGCTAGTTAGTATTTTGACTTCCTAGCACCGCCTTGCAACCCATGGTTGTAATATAACCTCAGAATATTTTTTTAAACATACAGATTTTAAATGCATTGTGAGAGTTAAACATTAAACAAACCATAAAACAATTAATGTATGTCCTATAAATCCAACTATACAGCACTTCCACAGTTCATAACTCTGAACAAAGCAGAGTTCTTCATTATACAGAAGTACTGAAAGCATTGTCCATTTCTCTTCCGCAAAAGGTCGCAAGAAACTACGTTTATACGAGTATCTGCACGAAGCTCTTCACGACGACAACATGGGCGACTCCATCCAGTGGACGGACCGAGGCAGCGGAGTTTTCCATTTCATCTCCAAAAACAAAGAGAAACTGGCCGAATGCTGGGGTCAGCGCAAAGGCAACCGCAAAACCATGACCTACCAGAAAATGGCCCGCGCTCTTCGCAACTACAGCCGCACGGGAGAAATCGTGAAAGTGCGTCGCAAACTCACGTATCAGTTTAACCCAGCGATACTGCAGCGCTTGAGCTCACTGTCAGGATACAGTTCCGGCCCTTCGTCCAGAGAAATGGCCCTCCATCAGCCGGGTTCTGCGGAGCATGTGTACTACAGTTCTCCTCTACAGGACTGCCATTACTGGTACGGTCAATACTCATACCAGGCCGAGTATGATCTCGCTACTGTACTCACAATGGATCCTAAAACTGGAGTTTCGGCTCAGTGATTGTCAGGAGTACAATCTTTGTCCTTTAAAAGACCGAAGATGCACTGAAATCAGTGTGTGTTTTGCTACGGTGTATTAGGACTTCATGCATGTAAATGGATGGTAAAATACTGTATTGAAGTTTGGAGTTTTTTTTCAGCAAGGATGCATTAAATTGATCAAAAGTGATAGGAAAGACTTGTACTTTTTAATGAGTCAATGATTTTTATTTCCAACATTTAAATAAAATATATTTAAAATCTAAAAAAATACAAAGGTATTTTATTCTAGAATAAAATAGATTTAGATATACAAATTGAAATGGATAAAAAATAATCAATGGCTTCCATAAAAATGATAATAATTAAAAAAAATTATAATATATATATATATATATATTTATTTTAATGAAAGCCATGGACAATAATAATAAATATTTTAAACCAGAATTTTAAATTATTTCAGAAGGACCCTTTCAATATCATTTCTCATTATAATAGATTTTCTGTATAAAACTAAAATGACTAAAATCAAATAAGTAAAACAGACACAAACCAATAAATAAATTCATTAAATAAATTAATAAACAAACAAACAAACAAACATATTGCATATCTTTTGACAAAAGGTTTCAAGTTATTAAAATAAATTGAAGGGAAAAAGTATTTAACTGTGTTAGAACTCCTTTGTAAACTTCAAAAGTCACCATGGTTAAAGGCAACTGTAAAAATGATCCATCTTCTATTCAATAAAATAATTTTCAAGCTCTAAAAGTGTCCACGTACTATTCATCTGTTGTTTGTTTCTAGCCAATCTTCTACTTCTTGTTCAACTTGTTTACATAGTATCATACATGCATCGCTCAAATAAACTTCTCTATCTTGAATAATCCCATTTCATTTGTTTATGAAACTCTCGACTATAATCGATGTGCGCTGTATAAACGCTTGCGCTGATTTATTTGCAAATGCATTGAGCCGAGCTCATCTCATCTGACAGAGATACGATTGTTTGCGACTGCTTTCTGTGTGTTGTATTACAAACTGATCTCATATCACCTTCCTCTTTGTAAGATAGCAATGAAACACTAATGCGGTGCGGCTGTATAATTTCCATACTGGACAATAAACACAGGTCTCTTTCAGACTTTATAATTGAAGTTTGGCGAACAGCTTTTCACAATTTTAAAGCAGAAATATTGTTTGAGCAGAAATGAATGTGCGCGTGTTTAGTTTTGTCTGTGTGTCATTGTTAACTGGTTGTGGCTGTTATCTCTAAAAGCGGAGAGGATGTGGTTACTGGTTCCATAAAGGTGGAGGTTAGAGATGTGTGTTCAAGATGTGTGCGAGAATGGTTGGGCCCACAGAAACTGTGGTTTTGGGTAAAAAAAAAAAAAGTCTGGTTATTTATGTATGGTCGTAGATCACTGTAGAAAGGTCCGTTCACTTACTTATAAAATGAGTCTGACACATTTCAGCAAGCACAGTTTAGTTTGTAAAACACATGAAGAGTAACAGTTTGGCTTTAACTGGTTATTCATTAATAGATTGAAACTTGTAACAGGAAAAGTTAAAGGATCACATCTGTAACGCTAATATGGTAAGAACTGATGTTTTGTTATGTTTTATGTTGCCGTTGTTTATGGTTAAATTGAACATTTAGATCATGAGAATTGGTGATTGACAACATGTACTGTTATAGCATGTATACAGTTATAGGTTGACTTTATAAATTGGGAAAACCTGTTAATACTGTTAAAAAGTATTAAGTTAATGGAACTATTGTGCATAATAATGAAAATTAAGTTAAGTCAACTTAAGTCAAAAAACATGTTTACTCACTTTGTTTCAGTAAAGTAACAAATCACTTTTAAAAGTTTAATTATGCATCAATGGTCAAAGGTGTAAATATCACATTCAATTTACAAAAGTGATTTAGTATACAAGTACAAGTGCTTAATTTGTCAAATAATTTGGAAATTGTGAAATTAAAATGTCAAACATGGATGAAATAATGTCCAGGAATCATTCGGTATAACTGATATATTCATGTTAAAAAATCAACCAACATACTTATTCTGACCAGTAATTGGAAAAAAAAGTGAACACACAAAATTTTATTACACTTCCTTAATAACAAAAGGGCTGAACCTAGTGGTTTGAAGGATAAAATGACAAAGTATAAAGCTTTAAAAATGACGATTTACAAGTGTTTTGCTGCACTGCGATCCTTAAATGTAATCTTAATAAGTTTGTTCAAACTACTTATTTAAAAATGAGCTGATTCAACACAATTCTTACGTTTTTTGGGAGACAACTTAATTGTTTTTTGTTCATTCCACTTAAGTTTGTAAAAACAATTATGTTAACTTCTTATCGATTTGTGTTAAGACAACATGAAGGACTTGTGTGGGACCCAGCATTTTTGTCACTAAAGGATTATTTTTCCAAATGTGGCTGACACATTTTCTTTATGATTCCTTTATTGATTTATTTTTGCTATACCAGCTATTGTGTCATTATAGTAGGTCAAGCCAAATACTTGGTAGGTCATTATTTTGTATGAGATCAAAATACATATTTCTTCTTACCAGAACAGTCCGCAAGATTATCAGACGGATTTGGAGGTGATTCTGGATTTTCTGGAGGAGCACTACAGACAGGAATCTTACAGAAAAGCCCTATGGGACAGTAAGAAAACAGCTTAAAGGGACAGCTCAACCAAAAAAAAAGAATAATCAGTCATTATTTACACACCAATGCATGTCAACCAATGCACACCAATTGTCAAATACTTTATTATGATTTATATTATATTTAAAATGATCATATTTAAAATCTACTGCAAAATCTACTTGATATACTACTACTGTTCATTACAAATTTTGTTTTATCATTGTTCTAATTGTAATGAACTAATTTAACTTAATATCAATTTAAACTAAGCATTTTAATTTAATTCCAGCTATCATGCACCTGCTGTAAGTCCCTGAAAACATTGCAGTGAAAAAAAAAGTGTAGAAAGAATTTTTACTCAGAAATTGCTAATGTTTTACAAACTATTTGAATTGAGTTAAAATGTATTATATTTCTGGAGGAAAAAAACACTGGCATCAGAAGTTAGGATACCTGTTATCACGGCTAACTCTTTTTCTAATGCACCGGCAGTGAAGGATCTCTCTGTCACATCAACTAGTGGATCTGTGGACACTTCTGCAGAGAAACTCCCAGATGAGGAGCATTTCATCAAAGTTTCAGGGCAGGAAACCCAGGTGAAACATTCGTTTTAAAACTTTGTGTCATTTCTGTTCAGAAATAAGGGTACAAACTTATTGTCACTGGGGCAGTATAACTTTTTTTAAAAGGTACATGTTTGTACTTAAAGGATCCAGATTGATATCTTAAAGGAATAGTTCACCCAAAAATAAAAAGCCATCTTCTGTGCATATGACTTTCTTCTTTCAGACAAACACAGTCAGAGTAGTTTTACATTTGATCCTAGCTTTTCCATGCTGTATAATGGTGTTGGCCTTTTTTTAAGCTTCCAAAAGCACACAAATCTGGCTTAAAACTGATCCGCCAAGTGGCTAAAACGTGTTTTATGAAGCAGATTTATGTCTTTCTGTAAAAAGAATAATAAACACAAGTCTAAACCTATAAACAGTCTAAACACAAATCACTGACTTCTGCTGGAATACAATATGCGTTAAGGCCCTGACCAAACCAAACCAAACACCATTATACAGAATGGAAAAAACAGCCAGGATAAAAACAACTCTGACTGTGTCTGTCTGTGGTCTCGAGGGTAAGTAGATTATGAGAAACGTTTTAATTTTGGGGTGAACTATTGCTTTAAATGTACATATTAGTACCTGAAGAGTACATTGGATGTAAAGTGTACAAAAGGGTACATTTTTTAAAAAATGCTGCCCTTTATTTCTAAGAGCGCTGCACCTTTTCATTTCTGAATCCAAACATTTTGTTCAATGAATAGGTCATGGAATCTTTGCCTAAAGCAAATGTATCGGACGGGCGAAGAATAAACACCCTAAAGGCAGCAGAAAGCCCTTTAATTCTCCATGCGACACCTGAAAAGCGTGTCAAGTCACTGCCCAGCATTACAACTGCAGAGAAAGGTCAGTTCTGCTTTTGTGGTTTATTTAGATGTTATCTCAAAGTGAAGAATAACCTGTAGGGGAACTGCAGCTCGTCCTGCCCATAACTGCCAACCCAGAATCTCAGTTCTCCCTCATTTTCTCTGGCCTTCAGATGCTTATCTTAATTACACCTATCGTAATACCTGCTTGATGAGAAATGCTTTCCATAGGCCTTCATGCATAAACAGTTTGACCACAATTATCTGTATACGGTTCCAGGAAAAAAGCTGCGTCTTTTCCACTTCTTGTTTGAGATGCTGGAGGATCCGGATATGGTGCATTGTGTATCCTGGGTTCCAGCTTCTGTTGGCGTTTTCCGCTTTTCTGCTAAAAATAAGGAGCATGTGGCGGAGCTGTGGGGTCAAAGGAAGGGGAATCGAATGCCTATGACCTATCAGAAAATGTCCCGGGCCTTGCGAAATTACAGCCGCTCGGGGGAGATCATTAAAGTGAAAAAGAAACTGACTTACCAGTTCAGTGTCGCTACACTTTCTACTCTACAGAGCCAGCGTGGTGCAAAGAAAGCAGCATGAGGATCCAAATGAGAGATGAATGATCTCATTATTTCACACTCCCAGGATTTCTTAATTGCCTTGGTAAGAGGAGGAGGGTTAAATTGGTTTCTATTTTTCTTGCTTGATGATCAGTCGATTATGCTAAGCGAGAAGATGACATTTAGGCTTGGAACTAAATTACTTTGTAGTTTTTCTGAACTTTGCATATCTCCATGCATTTAAAAAGTCTTGAAAAATGTATTGGTGTATGTTTTATTTTCAATTTTTTTTATTTGCAAAAGTTATGTACTAACCAAAACAAATAAAAACAGATTTTAATATCTCCTTCTTCCTGCATTGTTCACTTGTCTCCAGTAGGTGGCAACCTGGTACACTGCTTTTATTTTTGATTGTGACTTCTTTGCTACTGTTGTATTTCTTTTGTGTGTGCTTTTATTCTAGGCTACAGCTTAATTATGAACCTTCATTTAAGTGGCAAAATATGGCATTGAACATTATATATAACATAATAATAATAATAATAACAACATTTTTGTATTTTCAGGTTTCTTTTTCATTTTAGTTGACCTTTTGACAATTTAGTCTTCTGCTTTTGTTACATTTATTAGTCTATTTGTATTATTGATTTATTTAATTATTTTTGAGCTATTTATACATTACTTTGTCTTTTTCATAATGCATTTCATTATATTTCAGATTGTTACAATCTTCTTTCAGGCAAATGTGCAAAACCTAGTGGTTTGACATACAGTAGCATTGTATCCCTGTTAAAAAACAATTCATTATTTAGTGGACTGTGATCCAAAAATAGACTCTAAAATGGCAACAGATAATTTAAATAGGTCTGATAAGATATTTGTCCTGTGTGATTTGTTAAAAAAGGGGCATGCACAAATACATTATTTCTTCTCTGAGAAAAATCTATCCAACCTATCGTGATGACTATTGTTAAACATTATGTAATAATTGAACAGTTAAGCATAACAAATGTCATGTCAGAACCCCTAAATCTGCATCTGCAGTCTTTCTTCACAATAAATGTCACTTGGTTGCCACACACTGCCATAAATGCATGGATTTTAAAGCATGGCTAAGGAGCTTCTGGAGCCACTGTAAGCAGCTGTTGAGGCTGTTCTCTTGACGGACATCAGTGTGGATCCTGAAGCTGTTAACAGCACCTACTAAAAGACAGATTCTTCTCTCTGACTGACTGAGCGGCCACTGGATACTACTCACGCATGCTAATCTGCCATTCAGAGATAGCGTTTATAGTCTCTCCCTTTATAGTCCCTCAATGTCTTATTCACAGAGAGCAGAGGAATCTATTTCTGCAGCGACTATTCATGGTTTCCATTCAGTATGACTATATCGAAAGCATTGGCTGCTCCAGGGAGAAACTCCATTCTGCTGAATATTAATGAGATGTTGATGTTCGGTCTTTGTTTAGGTTTGTGTGTGTGTGTATGTTTGAGAAGGCAGGTGCCACTGTGACTCACTCGTCTGAGCTTTTTATGGTGAGCATAAGAGCTAAATCCCCATGGGCGACATGAACCTTTAACTAGCAGTCTGGTCCAAATGGTTTTGTGGCCCACATGATACTTCCCCAGCACCCTGCCTTTAGATCTGGGTTATAAATGGGCCTGTCTCTTGCTGGAGGCTCTACTACCAATAAAGGCCAGAAATGTGAAGAAAAGATTGCTTAAAATCCACTTAGTCAAGATGGTTTGTAATAGACATAGAGAATGGCACCCCATTCATTAGCTTATAACATCTTGCATTGCCGGCTAAGAAAGTGATTTAAAACTCCTAATGAAATAACATACTTGTCTTGCACAGGCTTAAAGTTCACATTTTAAGGATTTATTTAATGCAAAGTGCACTTACGGACAGAATGACTGATTGAATTCCTATCAAGAGTCTTTCAGAGTAGGAAATTGCAGCCCAAAATTACTAAAGAAAGGTGCTGGCTTAATATATAATATGGCACCGGCTCAGCAGGAGCATCTAATTTTACTGTTCATGTGACCGTATCAGAATATGACATATAGTTATTTCAACCTCTGCCATTTGTCTCTGCTGTCCAACCAAAATGCATAGAAATCAAAGTCTCTTTTAAGTCTGTTTACTTGGCGGCCATATTTGCAACACCTCCAGGCAGTTCATCCAAGACCAAAGACCCATCTGCCTGACAACTGCTTGCTGAACTAGCAATTAAATTACATATTTCAAATCAGCAATAAAATCTGCAGTTACCTATCCTATTATTGTTGCTACTTAAGCACTAATTACATTGGCAGAGCATCATTCTTCATTACAGCTGTTTCAACAATAATCAGTGAAAGCAGTTAGAAACACTGGAAGAAAAAAAAAACTGAATCCTGAGTAAAGACCTCAGGATGACACCAGAAGGACACTATATAGGATTTAATGTCATTTCTCCTAATTCCTACACAATAGTCACCAAAAGCTTGCCGTAATGACCAAGCGAATCTGTACCCCCATGTGTTGCACACATCACCAGCAGGTACAACAGTGGTGATCAAGTCTTTCTTCAATTCATCAGTGAGCTGTACAATGGTTTATCATTTGGCCATCTGTGCACCACTTCTACTACATATGCATATGAACAACTCATGAGGCATCCCAGTTCCAGGGTGCAGTATCATTAAAACTGAACTCAAATAAAACATCAGCTTTTCCCATTCTGATATTAAAGACTTTAGCAACCGTGTCACAGTGTCATTTAAATGTTCTTGCCTGTGTTCATAGTCATGGTTAATAAGTTGGTTTGTATTTTTCCAGCTTTTGTACAAATTGCCTTGTGTGTTTAAGTTTCTCTGTTTTAGTTCAGTTTGTCCTGTCTTGTCTACTTCACATTTGTGCTAAACCTGATGCACACTGGACACAAAACCCCATGATGCTATGCACCATGAAAAATATAATTTTTTTATTTAATTCTCACCAGTCACCACATTTTATAACTAACCACGTCACAGCATAAAAGGTCATAATATTTGGTATTTTATGCGACTTTCACTAGGTTTTCTTTTGAGTAATTTAATTCTCTTTATCATGTTAGGACAGATTAATTGCTTTGACTGACAATTTTCCTTTTTTACTTAATCTATTAACCTAAATTTTGATAACAAGCATTCACCACTAGGGTCAATGTAACCTCACCACTTAAAACCTCCAGAATATAATTTTTTAAGAGGTGTGGGTCAAGTAATTTATGTATTTCGTTAATGAAAAAATCCATTTCAATTAACCATGTAATCAAACTGACCCCATCCAAATGAATTTAATGCATTTTTTAAAATAAAATGTTACGTTTTCTGAAATAAAGTTTAAAAAACGGCCTGTATATTAGCTGCAAGAAGCAGGATTTTAAACCTTACTTCTTTATCGGACAAACATACAAAAGTCCCTATAAATGAAATGTAGTTGCTCATTACACTGATACATTTTTAGGCCTCCCTACGCCTCCCTATACTCCTGTCAGATCTGCAAGAAGCAGGACAAGATTTATGGTGACAGGGAAAGTGTTAACAGGATCATTAGAGTCTTGACAATGACAACAATCCCACAGTTCTACCATCTTTCCATGTCGATGTCAAATGTCAGAGTTCAGCGCAGCTAATAATAGCCTATAAAAGCAGTGCTCAGGCATCTTAACAGAATTTACAGTCATGCTTGTTCAGATCAGAGCTCCTGGCCTTTGTCCACATTACATCAAACTCAGCTCTGGCACTTGGCAGAAAGGTGAAGTGAATGTTTCCTATCTTTCCCACTAAGCTCTAAATATCAGCTGCAGGCCTTGAAGGGAAAGGGTGGAGTGTGGAGACTGGGATCCCCTACATGACAGCATCACCTAATAATATGGGTTTGATTTAGCCTATAGTGAATGCCCTTGACATGGGCCTCATAGTGAACCTGTTACACTGATATATCAGCTACTGATTGGCAGGGCCGTCTCTTCATTACAAACACCTCATTTGCAGGATTAGAGGGGAATATTAAAGACCAGTAGCAAAGTCTAATATAGTAGTAATGTATGTGTGCATTTATTTATGTATTTTAACATAGTTTTATACATATATATATATATATATATATATATATATATATAATCTATGATTGTATATCATATTAAAAATTACATAAATATAATATTCATTCATTCATTTTCTTTTCGGCTTAGTCCCTTTATTAATCTGGGGTCGCCACAGCGGAATGAACCGCCAACTTATCCAGCATATGTTTTACGCAGCGAATGCCCTTCCAGCTGCAACCCATCTCTGGGAAACATCCACACACACTCATTTACACACATACACTATGGACAATTTTAGCCTACCCAATTCACCTGTACGCATGTCTTTGGACTTGTGGGGGAAACTGGAGCACCCGGAGGAAACCCACGCGAACACGGGGAGAACATGCAAACTCCACACAGAAATGCCAACTGGCCCAGCCAAGGCTCGAACCAGCGACCTTCTTGCTGTGAGGCG
>CAIGQW010000596.1:7475536-7502227 GCA_903798125.1 Danio choprae
TGTGTGTGTGTGTGTGTGTGTGTGTGTGTCCAGGGCCACCACAAGCCTCTTCTAATCCCCAGGACTTCAGCACATGAGGGGAGGGAGGTTTTTGGGCTCCATTATCAAAGACAGAGTGAGGAGTGGCTAAGATGAGACTTATATAAAAACCCCATGTGTTCGTCACCCCCAGATCTGTTGCTTTCTCCTTCACGGCCCTTCCTGCATTGCTCCCTCACATCCTCAGTGACTTCCACAGCGTTCCTGACCCGAGTTTCTGGCTAACGGAGAGCCTGTGCCACACACTCACCTCTGAACACTTCCACCTGGAGAACGGCTCAACATGCCTGAGCCCACGAAGAAAGGTGAGCAACCAGTCTGATGGAAAACTGTGGGACAAAGAGGAAGAGAATGTGTGTTAGGATGCTGTTTATCATCATTACTAACAAACATGTTCATAACAAACTAGCCACGCTAAGTTGTGGTTCTAATCTGATCAGTCTGTCGTTATCAGTCTAAATATGACTCTTGCCATATAGGCTACTAACAAGTGTTTCACTATACATACACAGAGAGAGAGAGAGAGAGAGAGAGAGAGAGAGAGAGAGAGAGAGAGAGGACTTCTGAGTTATTAGTTATATTCAATTATTATTTATACTATTATTTAATATGTTTTATTTGGATATACTTGTTTTGTATGGTAAATTGCAGAAATTCTATTTATTATTATGATTTATATTATATTATATTATTCATTCATTTTCTTTTCGGCTTAGTCCCTTTATTAATCTGGGGTCGCCACAGCAGAAAGAACCGCCAACTTATCCAGCATGTGTTTTACGCAGCGGTTGCCTTTCCAGCTGCAACCCATCACTGGGAAACATCCACACATTATATTATATTATATTATATTATATTATATTATATTATAGTGTATACTATATGAATTAATAAATAAATATTTTTTTTATGTCGATAACATACTGCAAAATATAGTGTCTATTATATACGAGAAGGTGAAATAACAAAAGTAGATGCAGCTTTTCTGCAGTCATGAGAAGCGCAAAATAAGACAAACAACAATATAAAGCTCTGAGACGACCAGAAAGACTTCACATTGTGTTAGTTGATGAGCTGATCTAAACTACTTTATAAAAAGCAACTATTGTCATGGCTGCTGCTATGATGAATGGCACACAGTCCAGGCGATTGGGGATTGTGGGTATGGAATGGTGCTGATTTACCCGCCGCTGGGTTTCAAGTCCTAGAGCCGGGCTTTACTGCGCTGCCAGAGGCATTTCTGATAGATGATGTAATGCCCATGACCTGGTGGAGACGCTACGCCTTCACATGGACACATACTTCAGGGGTGATGATACAGAGATCAGCTTCCATGCCTAATGGAGAGATGAATAGATGGAGAAATATGAGGATGCAGCATTGTACGTGCTGTTGGACTTGTTGTATTGTTGTTGACATCACTGTAGAAAATTCTGCATTTAAGAGATGATGCTACAGGCAAGATCATAGTTTATTCAGGCACTGGTCAGTTATTGAGAATTTGGGCTATTTTGTTTTTGGATACTTTTGGGTTGGTGGAAAGAAAACATTCAAAATTTGCATTTAAGTGTTTATTCTTAAAGATTTGTATGTACAGTATGTGTCTAAATATTTCAATTGCAATACATATCTTTAACTTAGGCTTTAAAAGTCTTTAGAAATATTTTTTACTAGCACATGGAGAATTCTTTCTGCTTGTATTCTATATTTTTACATTTATGGAGTAATAAAAATAGGGTTTTTTAGTTATTTCAATCTAACTAAAGTAAAACAGTTTTGTTATCAAATGTCAATTGAAATGCTGACTCTAATTTGTATCTTTGAAAAAAATAGGTTTGAGTAGGTATGAAACAAATAATACTGTTTAAAATATTTAAATAAAGTTAAAATTCAAACAGAAAATCTAAAAATAAAGATGATTTAAAATATGAATTAAAGAACTTTTCAAAATTTCCTGTGTAAAATTGTAACTTTAAAAAGTTGACAATTACATTTTGGAACATGACTTTTGATTGTGAAGCACTACTTCAACTGTAAGCAAAATTAGCACAATTAATTAGATAATGCATAAACTGAACATTTAAGAAACAATATAGTATTACATAACTATAATAACAACAACAACACAATTGTCCTAGAGCCAGAAATGCAAACAGCTTACTAACAGCACAAACCCCTTGTTTTCATTAAAAACTACTGTGAGGATAAACACAGTGATTCTGCAGCTGGCATTATTGCATATGTAGTGTCTCCTTCAAATGCAAAACATACATAAGCAGAGTTTTTCTGATTACAAAACTGAGTTTACTGACATCTGAGTAATCATTTTACACCCCAAAAAGTGTCCAGATTCATTTTGGTGCCTGTGTTGCTATTAGTAAATGTTTTCACTGGTTTATGCTCTGCGTTGGTCATTATGGAAATGAGCTGCTGCATCTGTGTTCTAAAATTTGCTCTTCATCAGTAGATCAACTACAGAACTTTCTGCTCTTGTGAGCACTTTTATGGAATTTTGATCATGCACTAATTTGTCTTGTTTAGTAAAACTGGCCTGGGTCAGCTGGTATGATGAACATGATGATACTGTAGCTTTACTGGTATTGAAGGTTCCACAAACAACATCCATCAATAGAACCTTTGCATTGCACAAAAGCTTCTTTCGAATGCAAATATTCTTTAGATAATAACAAATTAATATTTCTAAGAAAGAAATGTTTCCTTGAAGAACTGATGATTGAAAAACACATTGAAGATTGAGTGCATGTATACTGTAAGTTACAATTGTATATTCGGTGTACTGATTTTGTGTATTTGACGGTATTTTTGAAAATGCGTCCCCATGAGCACATCTCATGTGATGATATTTCATCATTCATGACGAGCACTGTGACATTTCGATTTTTATTTTCGGTCAGGCTTCAGCTTTCCTCTTAGGATGACTCATATTTTAATATTGGCCTTTAAACATATTCACGCTGGATGGGATCCATCCACCTCTGGACAATGGGGGATTATGGAGCAGAATGAGAGGGATTTGGGAGATTGATGTTATGGCTGCTATTCTGATGATGCTCATAAACATGGTCATAAACAGAGAGGTGGTGCGATCCATTTCTGAATATGGCCTGCAGACGTGCTCGTCGCACTCTGGAAAGACATCCGTTTCATTTTTGTGGTATTAACGAAAAAGGGTTTGAATGGGATGAACATGGTGGCAAAGCCCATCTAGATATCACGAAAACACATGAAGTAATTTTTTACATTAGTTATTTTTGTCTTGTTTTGAGGCGAAAATGATAATCTGGCATTATTTAATCACCATCATATCATGTTGTTCGCATGATGTTCTATCATGCATGCAACACAACAGATATTTTTTGGTTTTGGTGCACATTAGCTTCCATTTTATGGACAAAATAAATGAACGACTGATTTAATAAACAAATAAGTAAATAACACCTAATCACAATGTTATATAATTGCATTTACATTATGCTTTAAAATTATTTTTCCATATTTCTTTTATATTGCTTAGTGGTGGGATAACTATTTCATAAGAATAGTAATATTAGTTACATTTTGTATGTAAAGAGATACAAAACACTAAGAACAGACTAATAAACATGCAAACACTTTTTTAAATTAAATTATTATTATCATCACTATCATTAATTAAATTTGTGCTCAGTATAAATCAATACACCCCTCACAGACCTATATTTTAAATTCATATTTTCTATAGGATAATTTACAATAATATCTGTGTATATACATTATATTCAGTACAAAAGCTACAAGTGGAACTAATATAACGAAAGAACAAGGTCTAAAAATCTATATGTTGGGGAAAAATATTTTAATAAACAAGTAAAATCAAGAGAAATCTAAAAGTATGAAATTTTGTTAAAATTTTAGTTTTTAAAAATCATTCAAAGCTCATTCAAGCATGTGTACATAATGTATGTGTGTATACATATTTTCAAGGAAGTTCGCATTAGCAACCAAAAGTTTTGGAGCTTATTTACTTTACTTCCATGGTCAAAATGAATAAATAAACAAACAAACAAATAAATAGTCAATAGTAAGAGGAAAACAACACTGTGTTTTTCCTGAAAATATCTTTTCATATTCCAAAATTCTGCAATGGCATTAGGACCGTTAATATGCCAGAACTGATATTACGGAGTGGACTAGCTTTTTAAAACTAGCTAAATCATCTGAAACCTCAAGTTATGTATGAATATGTGGCCAGTTACTATGATGGCGACAGCTGACGGGGGGTGATGGGGTTGCCCTGGAGCTCTGAGTCCAGGCTTTAAAAGGCTGGATGAGGGATGAGCAGAGCTGAACCCCTGGGGAACTGGATTCCTGAGCCCTGGAATAGTTCAGAATGAGCAGACTTTTAATCCCCATTGCTCTCTCCCTTCTCTCTGCTACTCCTGTCTTTCATCCAGTGACTTTATGTCTCTATCATGCGAAGAATCCTGAGCTCTTGTTTGCTTGAACCTTGATCTCTGTGATAAATAATATCAAAGGATGGAGGTTGTGATTTATTTCCAAATATGACAGTATGACTAATAGTCTCCCTTAGGGAAACAATGGAAACAAACAAAGAAACTTTGGAGTATGAAAGTATAGAGTATCTCTAGATGTAATTAGACAGATGAGGTCAAAGGTCAAAAAAGTATGTTTATGTCAAAAACACTGCATTACAGACGAGGCGTTTATCCAGGTTTCAGAATTGAATGGAGCAAATTCAGCCATAAATCAAAAATCATTTTTGTTACTCAAAACAAAATTAATATTGACTGAATACTTACTATCAAAACAACACAAGTATTACAAGTAGAATAAAAAAAATAATAGAGACACAGAAAAAAACTTAAAATAATAATAAAAAATTATACATAGTGTATAATTATATATACATATACATACATTTACAAATAACTTTTAAATAATAATAATTTTATCTCTACAAGTTGGCCATGCAAATTTTAAAACTGATCAAATAAAATAGCTATATTTTATGTATGCTTTTAGGTATGCTATAGTTTCCAGCTGTTTTATTTGTTGATATTTTGTATGTCATAAGTTTGAATAATGCACATCAATTACTTTAACTACAGTGTATTATGTTGCGGTTCCTTATAAAGTTACCAGCCAATTGGCAACTGTTGTGCAAGTGTTAATTTTGGACACTGCGTTATTTCACTCTCGCTTCTTTCTTAGTCAGAGATGTCAAAGTTACAGTCTTTCATGTCAGATCCATTCATAAATCAACACCAAGAGAAGCAACACATTAAAGCTGTCATCTGTTCTCTGAGGCCTGTCGTTAACTGTGCCAACAAAGTCAGCACGTACAACCACAATATGTTTTTGTAGTAGTACTAATACAAAAAAAGGCATAGTTCACCCCAAAATGAAAATTCAACTCACCATTTACTCAATCACAAGCGATTACAAACAAGAGTATAGATTAAACAGGGACATTTTTAAAAAACATAAATCCCTTGCAAAAATTCAAAGAGACAAGATAGACTATATCTGATGTTCATGTTTCAATGGAAAGTCCCTCACGTTTCAGTAACACCCTAGCTCGCACCCGCGTTGTATCCAGTTTTCATAGAAATACATTAGAGATAAGTTGAAAGCATCACAATACTCTTTACTTCTCATTTACGAAGTAGTCCAGAAGTGTAATTTGGCACGTTATCCAAAATGTGTCGCAACTCTTGTCTATTTTTCTTGTAACCATATTCATAATCATTATCAGCTTATTGTTTGAATGGCTTATTTAATTCAATTTCTGAATAATAAAGTGTGAATGTGCAAATATCCATTACTGTATATACACAAAATACAAGAAGAAAAGAATTTAAATAATTCATTCTTTTTTTTTTCAGCTTAGTCCCTTTATTAATCAGGGGTCGACACAGCAGAATGAACCGCCAACTTATCCAATATTGTGTAGCAAGCAAAACTTGTCATAATGGTCTCACTCTCTCATGCCCGTTGTCCTAAAGCGACTACTGTGTGCTTAGTGGTTGGCCGGCGGCGTGCAGGAATTACACTCATTACTAAGCCATACTTACATGCTAATTCAGATTGAATATTTAGAGTAGCATGGTAAATAATATAGGGAGCACATCACAGGTTGTCATTGTTCAAAAATGAACCGATGTGAATATAAAACCAACTTCAGCTCAGTAAAGCAGGCTAGGCGGAATAGCGTTAGTTACTTATGTTTTGTTGTTAAACTAAATAAAGTCCCTTATGAAATTATAAATAGTCACATCAATCGTTCGCCGGAAGATTTCAGTGGCTGAACAATACCTCCATGTATATAACCCAATCGTAAAAACGACACAATCTACATAAGCTTTGCGTGACTTAAATACTTTCAAAACATAACATTACCTGTCTAAAAGAAATACTTCAGCCATGGTGTCATCATTCCTCCAGCTTGCAAAAGTAACTCCAATATTGATTAATGATATTAAAAAGTTTTGATTCAGCATTGGATTTTACTGCTGTGATTGTGCCCGTGTACGCGAAAATGGCGGATCTGTGTGAACAGAGTTGCACCGTTGTACAAATCGGTGACAGACAATTTGGGCTACTTATCAGAATTATGGGAATTGTCGGCCCGACAATATTTAATTGGATGAACATTTTTTAGTTTTATGTCTTACCCAGAACATAAAAATACATATAAATACATTTAGGCCATTTACTTACATCATTACTATTTGAATGTGAAGAGACTTTCAACCAGCACAACAAAACATGTTTCTGAAGACAATCACCTACTGCACCTTTAAAAGGGTGTACATTAGTACCTTAGAGTCTCATTATTTACATTAAGGTACAACTATAAACCTTTTTGTTGTAAATAAGGTTAAAAAAAATGAATGAATGGTGGAAACTGATCAATGGTTAGAAATATTTTTGAGTTCTGAGTGGCCATCAGTTTCCACCATTCTTCAAAATAACTTATTATGGAAAAAACATACTGTGGAAGTCAATGGCTACCGGTTTCCAAACTTCTTTAAAATATTTATTTTCAGCAGAAACTCAAACACAATTGGAACAAGTGGAGGATGAGTAAATGACAATATAATTTCCATTTCTATGTTAACTATCCCTTTAAAAAGCTTTGTTAATAGTAGCTGCATTAGCTTGTCAGCCAAACAGCATGTAACTGAAAATGTTCTTCAATAATGAGGTTTGAAATGTGTCTATATATTTAGCTAAAGGGCTGTGTGCGTGTGTGTGTGTGTGTGTGTGTGTGTGTGTGTGTGTGTGTGTGTGAGAACATGAGCCCGTCTGTCCTCGCCACAACAGTATGGACAGCTGAACATACCTGCATGCTGTTGTGCTGCACTACCAGGGTAAAACAATACCTTTCAGAATTGTGGTTACTGCGGGATGAGCCGTGGGGATCTCGAAACAGGCAGACTGCCACACCAGACAGCTCAGCGGTGACATAAATGGATCCTTAATGGGTGGAAGGAACCACGTCATTGCCAAATCTGAGCTGAGATGGCCAGAAGACGTGACCTGACAACAAACACAAACACAAAGACAGAGAGAGAGAGAGAGAGAGAGAGAGAGAGAGAGAGAGACAGAGACAGAGACAGAGAGAGAGAGAGAGTTAGAGTTAGAGTTAGAGTTAAAGTTAGAGTTAGAGTTAGAATTAGAGAGAGATTAGGTGTCTCAAATTTGGATGCAAAATAGCTTGATTATTATATATATATATATATATTAGTAATTATTATTAACAAAAGTTAAAGAGTGCCTTTTCATGCCCTTTACAAGATCAAAAAGAGAGAGAGATTAAATATGATCAGGAGTCTCACAAGAGTCTGTTATTAAAAACTACATTTACAGAGTGGCTTTCTTAAAACATGCACAAGACAAAACAGAGTGGTATAGTAAGATCAGGTGCCTCTAATGACTAAATCAAATTGTTTAACCACAATTTTAACAAAATATTATTTATTATTATTAGTTACATTTAGTTACATTTTAAGATGTTTTTTATATTAATGAGTGAGATAGAAATGTAAAAAATACTTAAATTATTATTAATAAAAATTATTATTACATTATAATAATGACGTAAATATTCATTCATTTTCTTTTCGGCTTAGTCCCTTTATTAATCTGGGGTCGCCACAGCGGAATGAACCGCCAACTTATCCAGCATATGTTTTATGCAACGGATGCCCTTCCAGCTGCAACCCATCACTGGAAAACATCCATACACACCCATTCACACACATACACTAGGGACAATTTAGCTTACCTATACCGCATGTCTTTGGATTTGTGGGGGAAACCGGAGCACCCGGAGGAAACCCACGCAAACATGGGGAGAACATGCAAACTCCACACAGAAACGCCAACTGACCCAGATGAGGGGCATTAATGAGGGTCCTGTAAAGGCAAAGTGTCCCAAGTGCAACAGTTGTTTTATTTATTCTTATGCATTTTGTCAAGATTTTTAAGATGAAAACCAAAAGATCCATGCAAGTTCAAACATGAAATGTGTTCAAAAAAGAGTCTCTACAGAGTGACAATGAACTGTAGAAAATCCCCAGTAAGGACTGATATTCAGACAGAGAGAGCACACAAAATGAGAGCTGAAAGCAGAGAGATGTCAAAAATATCAAGAGGCTCAGTACACAGGTGTTCAGAGTGGCCCTCCTGACAGCAGGGGGCAGATCTTTTGTGTCATGATTGGCCCAGGCTGGCATTATCACAGAATTCACAGCAGCCTGTGCCAAAGCAACAGGAGCACTCGCTGAGACAAAGCTGCTGACATTTACATCACATGACGACCTAGAGCAAGCTTTCAGCTCTGGTAGAGTTCAGGAGGCCTAATAATAAGTTATACGTTCAGTCAGTGGTCTGAGTTCCGGTCGGGTTCAATGTAAAAGAATGAACAAAGAACAGTAAAAAAAAAAAAAAAAAAAAAAAAAAGTTTCAAAATGAATGTGAAAAGCAGAGGTCAGGTCATTTTTTTAGACTCTGATTAGAGATGTTTGACTTCATGCTGATATCTTTCCCAGTACCGTTTGAGACACGGTTGAGATCTCTTAAAAACTTGAAAGTTTGTTTTCAAGGGTTGCACTACTGTTCAAAACTTAGAGGTTTGCAAGATTTTATGTTGTTCTTTTCTATGCTTGATTTTAACAAAATAAATAAGCTTTTTTTATAATATTTGTTTTCATTTCAGCTATTTATTTAATTTGATTTGTATTTTAAAAAAATTACCTCATATTTATCATGCACATGCAAAAAGTCTTTCTTTATACTATTTAAATGTATTATTACTTACATTTATATAGTGTTTTTCTCATAAAATACACAGAGCTCAGGTATGGTAGTCTTAAAACACTAACTCACATGCAAAACCTCTAATATAATAATAATAATAATAATAATAATAATAATAATCATAATAATAATAATAATAATAATAATAATAATAATAATAATAATAAAAAATAGATTTGACCAAAGCTGCATTTGTTGAAATTCTTTTTTTTTTAATTCAAAATGATAAGAAAATTTGTTAATTATAATTTTGTTGTTAATTCGTACATTCATTCATTCTGTATTTCATTTTCCACCCTTAGTTAATTAATATTTATTTACATGCAAAACATAGTTTCATGGATGGTAAATATATATATATATGGATTGGATATATATATATATAGGAAGGATCGGAAATCAAACTTGGGTCGCCGCAAGCACCTCAGTGCTATGTGTCGACGCACTAACCACTAGGCTATTGGCGCCGACATGGCTGGTACAAATAATAATAATATTCATATTAATAAATTCTATAACTTACATAGTGGTTGAAAAAAAATATTAATCAACAAAGACCAACTTATTAATTACTGAAAAATACTTTGAAATATAATAATATATAATAATAAAAATTAGATTGTAAGTTGTTCATTAGATTTAAGTATCACATTTAAATGAAATGTCAGCATCATTCCTTGAATGTTCAGTTTTACATTATTCTTAAAAAAAATCATTGTTATATGCTGATTTGATTTGGTGCTGAAGTAACATGTCGCAATACTGCTTATTTTTATTGTGGAAACTGCATTTTCCATAACCTTTAATAACTATCTAAAATGATTTTTTAAGATCATTTCTTTGATATTTAAAATTCAAAAGAGCAGCGTTTATTTGATATAGAACTATTTTGTAACAAGACAACAAAATCTTATTGACCCCAAACGTTTGAATGGTATGATTAAAAAAAGTCTCTATTAATTCTCTTAAGATGATTCAGTATTCAACTTCAGACTTCTTTTCAGCAACTCTGAATTACCAGCCAAAATCCCATGACATGGCCTCATGTTAGCCTGTTTATATATAGGCATAAATTTAGCATCAGAAGACTAAAATAGTCAAATCACAGATGAGATAAGATCATTGTCTGCTCTGAAAAGAGTCAGGTGCCAGTCACATGTCCATGCTCTGACTATCTATAAATAAAACAGCTGGTTTATTTTCAAACTATCATACAGAGGAATGTATGTGCTCATTGATCTTGATAGGCTTTTATTTAACTCCTCTAATCACATTAGAGTCTGCAAGAACACTTTCATCACGCTCTGCTGGCTTGTAACGCTGTGCCAACACATGCTTCTTTAAACTGTTTGCTATACGTCTAGACATACAGTTCACACTAACACAATGCTGAACACTGACATTCAGATTAAATCTGAACGCTTTAAAGACAGACAAAAGATCCCAATATGGTTCTATTAACAAACTAAAAATATGTACTCAGAAAGTAATCCTTATATATATTAGATAGCAAAATATTAAACTAAGTAGCATTTATTTTAAAGAAAGACAGCTCAAGTACGTTAGATTGCAAATTAAGTTAGATTTTTAGTATTTCATTGAAAGATATTTTGACATCTAGTGCCCAAATATTTTTGTGGCCAGCAAAAAACTCGTAGACATTTTAAAGCCTTATTACCTGACATAAAAAAAAAGTTCATAGAGGTGTTTTTCTTTTTTCCTGACAGATGATGGCCAGCCTGAAGGTGAGTGGTGATTTCTCCTGATAACCTTCTTTGCTTCACCCTGGATCAGTTTCTATGAGTGAATGGAGAATGTAAAATCAATGGGAGCCAATGGTGGGGAGGGAAAAACTTTTAAATGTGTTTAAAAAAAGAATAACAAATTGCCTGAATGACAATTTTTCTCATTTGTCGTACTGGTATTTCATGGAGAGAGAGAGAAAGGCATCAGAACAGAGTAAAACAAGCAAACTACTTACATTTTTCTTATACAGTAGGTACAATGTAGCTAAATTGTAAAAAGCTAAAAGCTAAAAGTTTTCTCAAGCTTAGATTTAAGTTATTTGAATGAATCTACTAAACTTTATTCATTATCCAAAGTATATTCTGTCTAAATAATTTACATAGACTATAAATTTACTTTAGAAAATTAAAGCACTTCACTAATTCGCTTAGTTGTTTTGAGTCAAAAGATGGCGCCAGTTAGCTGTCTTACTGCCAACTGGAAATGGGTGTCAAGAGGATAAAATGTGTAACTAACATTAAAATATTGTCAAATGTGTAGCGGGTTATAAAGCACAGCGCAAACAGTTCAAATGACCAGTAACGTCAACTTGTTTTGCGAAATCTGTGAGGGAAAATCGTTCGCCCTCATAAATTGGCCGTGTGGATTCACATCGAAATGATTCGACAGCGTAGGCAAGGGATCGTAACCAAAACGAAGATTTAAAGAGACTTTGACCAAAATGCGTCCAAAAGTTCATTCTTACCTACCGTGTAATTATTTCGTAACCCACCCATGAGCGTTTAACTTTTTTTGTTTAATGGTTTTGAGGTTTAATTGGCGTCAATCAGCTATCCAACCCAACGTGAGACATTTCCGTTTTATTATGGGAGACACTTCCGGTTTGAGGAATTAAAGAACACTCAAAAAGACCAGCATGGTTACAGAATGCACAGTTACAGTATTGCACTGTAACAGCATGATAAAAGAAAACATACTGCTCATTTGTATTTAAAATTTAATTGTCTCCCATTTTTGTTCTTCAAATACATATTAGTGTTACTAGTATATTTTTAAAAGAGATAAATATGGGATTTGATTTCGTGGTTGTTTTCGTAAGTATTGGTTAGTGCTATACACTTTTATGCTTGCTTTAAAAGATTGATGGGAATGGTAGCAGAATAAAGTCATTTTTTCAATGTGCTTTTTGAAATAGCTTGCATTCAGACCGAAATTTTGCTGGTTGTACAGTGGAAGTTACTTCTATAATTTATGCAAAGCATCATAGGGATTCTCACTTTTTATTTCAAACCCGTGAGGCAAAGATACACAAGACATAAAGGTAGTATGGAAAATGATTGGGGGTGGGGAAGGGGGTGTCCTCTAAAACAAAAAAGAAATTTGATTCTTGACAAGCAATCATTTTCAGCCTCATTGCTTTCCTCATGTGACCATATAGGCTTCAGTGAAATAACCATTGCACAAAATATGTAATAAATCTAACTGACCCAGTTAGAGAATCCATATTCATATATTTACATATCAACCTTCTATATGATTATACTACCAGTTGGATGAGTATGTGTCTGAGACTGAAAGTACTTTAATGATGTCTTGATTTGTATGATATGAGTTGAGCATTTCTGCTAAAAGCAACAACATTCGGTAAAGACCATAAGAGCTCAGTTCCGTGCAAACATGTGCAAACATGGTGGCAACAGCTTGAAACACTTCAAAATGAAATAGCCACCAGATGAACAGTCGCTGCTATTCTCTGGTCTGTTGTGATCCAGATGGTCTGAATACCTGTATTATGTCCAGCTGATCATGGGTGGTTGATTCAGATTACGTTTTAGCCCATGTTACCAGCACATGATATTTGTTTAGCTTTCAGTTTGTTGAGAGGGGAGGTAAATGCCACAAGTTTTTTAAGCTACAGGGACCCCTATTCCTACGATTCCTGTTTCCTGCCATATACGTAGGTTGCACAGGGAAATATTTATTACATTATACTAGCTCTATTTAAAAACAGTGATACTTTAAGAAAAAAAAACCCTCAATAACATTTTACATACATTCTGTCCTTACAAAAAAAAGAGTATTATTGTTAAATGAAGTCCATTTCACGCTTCAGAGATCATTTCATTTTCTTTCACTCTCCAAAACAGGAATGTTTTGGGGAATTCTCCATTTTTCTCTGTGCTCACAGTGGACTTCCTTCATTAAGACACAATGTTTGCAGGTGTTTAATGAATGAGGCCACCTGTGTGTGTCTGTACAGTGTGTGATGACCAGTACCTGTATATAAATGTATACATATGTGTCTGTGAGTGTATCGTGCTGTCTCCTGTCCTTCAGCATATGTATGTCTGTGTTTGTTTGTGTGGCTAACGCTTCATGCTTTGAAAGAGGCACTTGCATACCTCCGCTGTGTATGTCTGTCATATACTCAGTTGCCCCAGACTCTGCTGATGCTCCATCTGAGAATTCAGTTGATGTGACTTCAAAAGGTAGGTGTTGAGCCACATTTCCCCAACATTCATCTCCCTTTGGTTTTTTTTTTTTACTTTCATTTTTACCCACAGCACTTTTACCTCACGTGTGTAAGAGTTTTGTGTTTGTCCCACTGTGATTTACACTAAATTATCAGTGTGTTGGACACAACAGTTCAGGTTACTCATCTCCCATTCCGTAAAAAATAAATAAAAAAATAAATAAAAAACACAGTATACACACAGCTTATGACCCTAGAGGTTCAAACTGACATATGAACACTTTAACATACACCTGCGTCAGTACTAATGGGTGTACACTGGTTTATGGGTGGCAGGAGTTAACTGCCCATCTGTATTTGGCGAAGTGTGATGTGAAGGTATAGTATATTAAAAGACACAAAGGACACCAAGACTTCTGTGCAGGCATCAAGTGTTTATTGTGCTTTCAAAATTCCTATTGGCAGTATTGTTGTATTCAAATATTATCATATTATTAACAAGTTCTTGGACATTTAAAGAAATGTTTATATTCATATTTATACAAAGTGAAGCAAGCATTCAACGGAGATGCACAATGAGTATATATTGTGATTTAAAACATTTTAATTTATAATATTTATATACTTTATTCATACTGTTTTAAGTCTGTTTTAAATGTATAGTTTTCTGCGTGTACTATTTTATTTTACATACACAAATCACACAATTGATTAAAAGGTTGAATTATTTTAACACTACACAAATAGATGCATGCAGAGTCTGTCTGTACTTTGCTTCTTTTGGGATTTACAGTTTCATAGATGTACAGTGACTAGATCTGTTTTTGGTCATGTGACGACATTCAAATGGAACCAAAGCACATTTTACAATAGATAAATTAATAGAAACTATATGGATAGTTCACCCAAAACGAAAATTTACCTCAAGCGGTTCCGAGCTTTCTGTTGAACAAGAAGATATTTTGAAGAAAGCTGAAACCTGTAACCATTCACATCCAAAGTAGTAAAAAAAAAAATACTATGGAAGTCAATGCTTACAGCTTTCCTGCTTTCTTCAAAATATCTTCTTTAGTGTTCAACAGAAGAAAGAAACTCAAACAGGTTTGGAATAACTAAAGGGTGGGTAAATGATGAGCGAATCTTCAGTTTTGGGTCAACTATCCCTTTAATAGCAACATGTATCTAAACACACAATCACACTGGACTTATTTTTCTAATATTTTTTTGACCAATCCAGTCACTCAACATATATGTGAGCTTGTGCATGTGTAAGCATCTGGGTTGAAGGTGGCTTCCTGAAGTCTTGCTGCTCTAGCCTGGCTGTGTTTACTGTACAGAGGCTAAAGTGGCAACCAAAGACACAGAGGCCATAGTGACTGAGGCAGAAGCAGAGGCAGCCGTGCCCACACCTGCTGCTGAGCCCCCTCAGCCACAGCCTGTAGTAATTGTGGTGACTGAACTAGAGCCGGTAGAGGGTGAGGTCACAGACCCGCAGCCAATAGTGACAGAGCCTGTAGAGAATGGGCACAATGAGCCTGAGCCAACGCGGCCTGAGAGGATTGTCGAGGTGATTGAGGTTAAAGAAGAGGCAAGCACCTCAAAAGCTACTGGTGAGTATTAATGAGAGTAAAACTCCAGCCAGTGACAAGTTGACAGTGTTGGGGAAGATTGTAATTTTGCAAAGTTACAAGTTTTTTTTATGATACATTAAAAGACACCCAGTAATACTGGAGTGATTTTAAACTTTTATGAATTTCTTTCTTCTGTTGAACACAATACAAGATATTCTGAAGATTGTTGGAAACCAGCAGCCATTTACATCCACAGTATCTCAAATACTATGTAAGTCATGGCTGCTTTTGCCCCAAATTTTTTGAACAAGTTCTTTTTGGTTAAGCTTTCCCTTGAATTTGTCACTCCCCATAAGAGCAAGCCTAATAATGGGGAGATGGGGAGTGCTAATAATAATGGGGAGATGGGGAGTGCTCCCCATAAGAGCACTCTCCATCTGTAGCAAGCCTAAAAAGTAGCCTTATAAGATATATTAGCAAGATTAGAAATCATACTAGCAATGTGCTAAAACAATGTGGTACAGAAGCATGTTAGAACAGGTCGGCGATAACATGTTAAAGCAAATATCTTTCAATCCAACTCTAGTAAATGCTAGTAAGTATATAGAATATGCTAGCAACATGAGAAATCGTACTTTAGCAATGTGCTAAAACATTCTAGCAATGTGGAAATATGCCAGTGATGTGTTAAAGCAAATATCTATCAATTTATTAAAGCCTAAAATATAGCAGAGGACATGTTGTCAATCTTATCAGAATCAGAATCAGAAAGAGCTTTATTGCCAGGTATGTTCACACACACGAGGAATTTGCTTTCGTGACAGAAGCTTCTACAGTGCAGCAGAATTACAGAGACAGGACAAAAAACAGATAATAAATATATTTTAAAAATAGAAGTAAGATTATCTTATTTAACCTTGAATACCATGAGCAAAATCTGTATTTGTTTTCTTATACCGCATCCACAATATAAAAACGGCAAACTATGGTTACAATACCAGACATATGTAAGATTGATTATTTTCCCCTACACTGCAAGTTGTACTGTATGCTGTCTGAGTCAAGTACATGTGGAGCCAGACACATTTGATTTGATGGAACAACAAAAAAATTTGTTTGTAAGACAGCAACATGTCTTAGTCTAAATAACCTTGACCTGATCTTTAAGATGATCACCCCAATATTATGATCAAGTTAATCTGAGTCACATCCATCCATCCATCCATCCATCCATCCATCCATCCATCTATCTATCTATCTGTCTATCTGTCTGTCTGTCTGTCTGTCTGTCTGTCTGTCTATCTGTCTGTCCATCTATTTAATTACACTGTAAAAAATATCCGTTGTTTAACAGTATTATACGTATTTTTTTGGTTTACATGGTGCTTTGTTTAAATACAGTAGTGAATTGCATTATGGGAGTTTTATCTCTGCTCTGTCGACTTTTGATGTTGAAAATTCAACATTGCAGATTAACAAAGTGACTTTTATTGGCATTTTAGTAGTTTGAGACAAAATATTGTTTAAGAAATAATATAGTGAGAATTAAGTCTGTAAAATAAAAGTACTGACCAGTTTGTCACCAGGTTTTTGTACCACAGACAATATACCACTTCAAACTATTTAAAAAGTAAAGAAAATAAATAAATAAAAACTTTTCTAACTTTTTACCATCAAAGGCTTTTAGAGGAAAGATCAAGATCCCATAATGCAATTCAAAAGTATAAATAAGTGGAAATAATCTATCTATGTACTGCATGACCTTGAAACCAAATCTACCTTTTCAAACTTTCTGGTCGGCAATCTCAAACCAGCATCAAAAAATGTGTCTGTTTTTGTCCAGTTCCACATTGTACTGTACTGTACTGTACTGTACTGTACTGTACAATGTACTGTAAAAACATGCATGTGTTTGTGATGTAAATCCCAGAGCAAGTATAAAAGAGTAAGAAAAGTCCAGAGTTGCATTCATATTTGTATTAGTACAGTATGTGTCCACTAACATTTGACTTTATACTGATCAGCACCTTCAGTGAAGAAGCCTGAGGCAATAACTACAACTTTAAAAGGTATGCCATTGGAAGATGGAGAAGTATATTAGTCAGTTGACTGTTTGCGTGTAATTTTATACTTTCTCTGAAGCTTTAAAAATGTGGCTTTGTCAAATATTCAAGTACAGACATTCAGGTCTGTGGCTGCAACAAAATACATCCTCTTTTTTTTTTCTTTTTTCTGTGTATTACAAAATAATGCTCATAGATTTCACCAGCAAGCCAAAAGATAACCTCACACTTCCTTTCATCCACATGCAGTGTTGGGAAAAAAGTAAAATATTACAATCTAAAGTCACTTTTTAAAAAATAAGTAACTAAATCTGTTACTTGGTTACGTTTTAAGGACATTATAATGTGAAAGTATGTGTTGTGTTATTTTTGAATTTTTTTAAGTATAAGACAAGCTTAAGATTGTAAGATATTACTGTTTTACCCAACATGTGTCGCTTCATGGCTCAGATAAGCATGTGGTCTTGCAAAATACACTCTTTTTACACTTCATCCTCACAAATGCACACATGACATACAGTTGTCACATACCTTCATGTCACGCTTATCACCTGCAAACGCTCCCATCTTTTACATGTTGTAAGCGATTTTGAAGTTCATGTTTGCATGCTGTGTTTGGTCTACGGCTGGAAATGGAGCTCTGTGATAGGTGGGTGTATGTGTCAATCACACCTTTATTTCAGATAAAGATGATGATGTCACCACCAGCACCCCCTCACCTCCACCTCCAGCAGGTTGGTAACCATTACAACCCATCAACCCATGACATCATGATGAGTTTTTGAGTAATTATGAGCTTTTGAGTACAACATTGAACATTGTGCTTCAAAAACTGATTGCCAAGGAATGTACAGTACGTGTGCAAAAACACATGGATTTAATGTGATTTTTGCTTGATTCCTACAAGCATTTAGACCCTTTATATAATATACAATCATATCTATATAAAGGAAGAGATGCAGGAGACATCTGATGTGTATACTGTACTATGTAATAATACATGTACTGTAAATGATTAGTTTTCTATATTTTGTGATTAAAGTGTTTTTTCCCATTTATTTATGCTTTTGAATTGCATTATGGGACCTTGATGTTTCCTTTTTATGCTCTTACACTGTTAATAATTTCCTGTAGAATCTACAGTAACGTACTGGCAGCAGTAAATAAATTACAGCAAAAAAAAACTATTTACAGCACCATTTATCTTGCTGTATACTGTATGTATTTACAGTATTGTATATCTTTACTGTAAAACGACACAGTAAGTTTCACAATACAACTTTAAAATACAGTAACATACTGCATAACTGTCCGACAGTAAAATACCGTGTATTTAATCACGTAAATTGTGTTTACAATATATTGTATCAAACTACTAAAATGTAAATAAACACACTCGTAAACTGCAGAGTTGAATTTTCGACATCAAAAGTCAACAGAGCAGAGATCCCAAAATGCGATTCATAACCGCAAATAAATGGAAAACATATGGGAATCACAATAAAACGAAAACTTAATGAACAGATTTTTTTTTACACTGTATACATACACACAATTATGCTTGTACAAACAAACTGTTTTAATACAATACTGCATGTCTTAAATGTCAGCAGAGGAATAAAGGAATTTTAAAAATCAAGTTTAACTTGCCAAAGTATGCAACATTTTATCACACCTCCTTTTTCTTTATGAAATGCTTGAGGCCGATAAATAACTTGGCAAAACCGATCCTCATAATGAATAATATATTTTGTTTTCTTTCACAGAAGACGGCAGCACACCCAAGAAACTTTCTATTGACCTTCCTAGTAAGAGTCTTTTACTAATTAATGCCCCCGTTACTCTCTATCCAGAGATGTTTATTTTTAGATCATTTGTCAATCCATTAACTTGAGCAAACACCTTCAGGATTAATGAGGTTATTTACTGTAGATTAGAAAGCCGTGCCCTTTCAATTACCCTTTATGTCCAGCACAGTGTTTTCCAAATTGATATTCCTCTGAGGATTTTTGTAGTTATGACTTTTATTGTCATCACAAAATGTAATTTTATGACAAACAGCATTCCAACATTTCGTAATAATGTAATGTGTCATTTTGGTGTCTACAGCAAATGAATTTTACAAAAGTGATTGTATATTGACACATGGAGGCAAACGCAAGTAAAGTGACTAATGCTTTAAAGAGCTGTTGGGAAAAAGAAATGTCCAAATAGGTCAATTCTATTTTGCTTAGAAAATAAATAAATACAAACTAGCCATAAATAATGTGTTATATTATAATTTTATTTAAAAAAATATTTAAAAAAAAATTTATTCTATATTTAAAGATAAAACGTTTGGTTAATGTATGGCTGATTTCTATTTATTAATGGGAAATCTTAATGAACAAGCAATATTTCCCCCAAAAAATGTTTTTTTCTACTCAGAAAAACAAATTGTCATACTTTTTTTATTTGAAAATGAGAAATTATAGAAACAGTTGTTATTTATATTTACAAATAAAATGTATGGCTAATTTATGGCTTTTTAAAAGTGCTTTACGTGAGATCTTATTGAGCAATCAGAATATGTACAAAAAAAAGACTCATTAAATAAATAAATTAAAAAAATTTAAAAAAATGACAAACTAAATAAAAATAGCACTATACAGAAAGATACATTTAACAGAAATGCAATCAAGCATAATGTTTCCAGTAAAGACGATGCCCGAATTTCCCAGCATGATATTAACAATCTGCTTTCCTGCTTTCTGTTAATGTTTTATATGTGGAATTGTGTGCCAATTGTGTGTTAGAGTGTGCCGCAATGGACTTTACAGTACTATTTCTTATAA
Source organism: Danio choprae (assembly GCA_903798125.1). Taxonomy (NCBI): domain Eukaryota; kingdom Metazoa; phylum Chordata; class Actinopteri; order Cypriniformes; family Danionidae; genus Danio; species Danio choprae. The sequence continues at coordinate 7,495,608 of CAIGQW010000596.1, forward strand.
TATGCTGTAAATTTCTCTCTGTCTCTGTTCAGATGATAGCGACCCTGAGTCAACAAGGGGAAGGAAAGACTCAGGTAATTCTATAAACACAGTAGAGGCTTTAACAGCAACCAGAAACTGGAATATGTCACCACAAGATGCTTACAGTGCCGCAATTTCCCCATAATGGACAGCCAAATGGAACCAGCACATTTGGCAAGAGCGAAGTAATAATCCCAAAGCCTTTCAGGAAAGAAACCGGAGAGCTTTTGGAGATCATGTGCTTCTCTAAAACTCCATGGGAAAATTAACGGCACAGTTTATGTTCATATTTAGACTAAATCATTTATCATTGACTAAAAACATATGTGAAATCTCACTGAGCAATCAGAATATTTCCCAAAAAAGTGATTTTTCTACACAGTGTGCATTTAAAATATGTTAACCGATTCTCTTTTTTCCCTCTTAAAGGTCATTGTTCAGAGTCTTTATGCTTTCCATGTTGCTTTGTGGCAGCAGTGTTTGATGACCATGTGCCATTGTTTTTTTGTTGAGTAATTATGTGTGTGTTTGTGTGTCAGTTCAGGCAAATGTACGAGTGTATTTATGGATTTAAAAGACTTTATCATAACTTTCATTATATCAATGATGCATATAAATATTTGAGTATACTGATAGACATTAATATGAAAATATACTAATGATCTATTAAGCAATGAAAATGAAAGTTATTATAAAGTTTTGAAGAATGTATGAGTGTGATGAGTGTGTTCTTTCTAATTGGTCAGTGTGGTCTCTGGGGGACGGACAACCACCTGAGGAAATCGACAAACAGACTGAAAACCCGCCCCTTTCCACTCTGTTGATTGAAAAGCCACAGAGCGGCTCCATCACTGTAGGTCAGTAAATGCAGCAGTAAAAATATTTTGATGTACCCTTTACACATTTTCTTGGCCATAAGTAACTTTAAACCTATATGTCAGCTATGTGTAAAAAGAGTTTCAGCTGGCTGTCTGATAAATATGTGCTAACAAAGTTTGATGGTCTATCATCAGGCATTCTACTAAGTATAAATGACTTCGTATGTACTTCAACTTATGCTACTACCTCTAATTGAATTGTGTACTAATTCTCGGATAGAAGTCACTGGCCAGAATCTGACCCAATCACATGGAGATATTCAGTGCATTAAGAAATGAAGATGTTTAAAAGATGTATAATAGATCTTTAAACACTGATGTCATGGCTAAACAAGGCTAAATTTGGACTGTCCATGATAATCTAATATATGTCTATCAATAGTTCAAAAATAGTCATCAAATAGACAGATTGGACAGACTTCACATGTGTAGTTCTTCATTCTAGTCTATTTGAAGAAGTGTGATTTAGCATAACCCTACTTTAACCCAACTAATCACTCATACAACTGAGGACTGCAGAAGAGTATCTCACCTTGAAGTAGACAAGCTACAGCAGCAGAAGAAGAGCACATTAGTGAAACACATAATAAATGATTGGGGAAATGATAGGGGTTGTATCCAAAATTGCCCCCTATACCCTTATTCAACAGATTCAGAAATTTTGATTTCGGCCATGTACAGTATACAGATGTTAATTTATCAATTAAATAATAGTTTATTTAGAAACTTGCAGCATTAGAATTTTGCTTTGGATATCATTGTGGTGTGTGAACTCTTAAAGAGGATTATGAAGTAGGTATTCTCTAGCCTTTGAGCATACACTTTCAGACACCACTACAAATGACTGCTCCCACAAATGGCTCACTATATAAATGGTTAGTTCAACCAAAAATTGTATTCTGTTAATAATTTCTCACCCTCATGTCGTTCCAAATCTTTGTTCATCTTCAGAATATAAATTTACATATTTTGGATAAAATCTGAATTGTCCCTTATCCTCAATATACAGCAATAATCCAGAGTCATTCAGAAAATGAAGTCCGGAAAAGCACTAATAAATATCATCTAAACAGTCCATGTGTCTTCAGTGGTTCAATCTGAATATTATGAAGCTACAAAAATACTTTTGTGTGCATCAAACAAATAAATAATGACTTTTCTTCTGCTCAGTGTCAGTATATTGCGTGCATTCACAAGCACTGTGTAGTGACAAAGTTGTTATTTTTGTTTTATGTGCGCACAAAAGTATTTTTGATGGTTTGTTTTGAGAAGGTTTTGTAGTATCTTTCTGGACTTTGAATGACTCTGGAATCTTGTTGTCTATGGACAATGAGAGAGCTCTTGGATATCATCTAAAATATCTTATTTGGGTTCCAAAGACGAACAAAGGTCTCAGGGGATTTAAACAACATGAGGGTGAGTAATTAATAATAGAATTGACATTTTTGGGTGAACTACACTTTAAGGGCATGCAGGCGGTTTTGAATACAGCCAGGACATCTGCTTTGACATTCAAATGGTAGGGTCAGAATTTGGCATAAACAATATGAAAGCATGGATCCATCCTGCCTTGTATCAATGGTTCAGCATGTTGATGTGTGAGGGATATTTTCTAGGTACACTTTGGGGTACTAAGCACTACAGCTGACCATGTCCATCCCTTTATGACCACAATGAATCTATCTTTAAGGGTTACATTCAGCAGGATAACACACCATGCCACCAAGCTCAAACATGTTTCTTGAGCATGGCAGTGAGTTCCCTAAACAGGCCTCCATATTCACCAAAACCTGTTCCAATAGAGCGACCTTGAGATGTGGTGAAATGGGAGATTCACATCATGGATGTGCAGCAGACTAAACTGCAGCAACTGTGTGATTCTCTAATGTCAATATGGATTAAAATCTTTGGGGAACATTTCCAGCTCCATGTTTTTATCTATGCAAAAAATAATTAATGTGGTACTGAAGACAAACTAAGACCTAATAAAGCGGCCAATGAGTGTAGTGGACATGTAGTTAAAAATTTACTTAGTCAACTATCAAAATAAAGTATAACCACAATATCTTATGCACATTTTGAAGTTCTCAAAATATCTGCTGTATGAAAGGTGGAGACATCACCTTTATTGCTAAGGTGGAGGCCAAAGACTTGCTCCGTAAACCAACCGTTAAGTGGTTCAAGGGCAAGTGGATGGATCTTGCGAGCAAAACTGGGAAACATCTGCAGCTCAAGGAGTCTTTCGAACGCCTTTCCAAGGTGATCCCACTCAATCTATGTACTATAAAGAGGCCTTTCTATGATTCTCCTAGTAATATTTGGCTTTGCTTTTTTCTCTGCTGTAGATTCACACATTTGAGATGCATATCATTAAGGCGAAGGAGAACTATGCAGGGAATTACAGATGTGAGGTCACCTATAAAGACAAATTTGATAGCTGCTCTTTTGACCTGGAGGTCAAAGGTTTGTTTCCTATCCAAACATGGCAATGTTATTCAAAATGTGGGTCATTCATTACCTTCACTTTTTTGAAAGTAAAATTTTATTTACATTAAATTGAAGTGAGAGTAAAGATTTATTTTTTAAACAAAACGTTTTAACATTTTAGCACCATGCGTCATCAATTTCTGTATTGCTTTTCCAGAAGTTCCAGAGGTTTCTCAGAGCATTGACATCCGCTCAGCTTTCAAAAGAAGGTAAAGGGGGATTATCATCTCCCATTTGTTTTGTTCATTATTATTTAAAGAAATGTCTAAAAAATAAAGCAGTGCTGCTTAGTATTCCTAATAAAATATATAAAATATGTAAATTCTGGATATTAAGCAGTTTTTATATTTGAATCTGAATTTGATCTTTAAATATAATATACATTTTCAACCTAAGGGGCTGTTCACATATTGTGTCTTTTGTGTGTGCAAGTTCATTATTTAAAGTGGAGATGCGCTGCATACATGCGCTCGCTTTTTCCAAGTGCACCTGCAGTCTAGTGCTGAAAGATTTCAGAAACTGCAAGCACACCACGCCTCACGTGACAAGAACCAACCAATTAGCTTTACATTTTTCTATGAAATGTACACATTTTAGTAATAATGGTAGACTAATTACTAATAACAGTTTTAGATGCGATATGTGAATGGCCCTTAAATTTTGCATTTCAGTACAAGAAGATCTTCTCTATGAATGTTTAATTAATTAAAACAGGACTTCTGTTCCAGCAATCCTCAACAAACCCATGTATAAGCAGCATGGTTTGATGAAGGGCTGGATGACCAGCAAGTTCTCAGTTAACCTTTTTATCAAAGATATTTACCACCAAATCAACCCGTCAACCAAACCAAACCAAACCAAACCAAACCAATGTGTTGAACTTTTCAAAGGCCAACGCTTGCACTGGAACTTCCTTCCCAACAATGTGTCAGAAAGCAACGCAAACTATCCAAGCTCATACTGTTCTCTCAAAATATCTTTGGGAGAATCAGTCATGAAAGCACTAGGACTATTCTTGGTAGTTTGTGCACAAATCAATTCGCCCAACGCCAGTGCTTTTGGTGCTCGGCTGCAAAGCGAAAGGTTCTTGTGTACACCTCAATCCTGCATTCGTTTGGATGGAGAGATTGCAGGCCCTTGCGTTGTTCTTTTAGCATTGTTTGATTCTGATGTTTGTGACTTTTTTCTGACTCAATTTCCATTAATCTCTTGTGAAAAACAGCAGTGAAGGCCAGGACGATGCAGGCGAGCTTGACTTTAGTGGGCTTCTCAAACATAGGTGAGAAATCCAGTCTGGTTCCCAAAGAGGACCAATACTTTCTTTCTTTTTGTTCTTGTTTTTCCCCACAAGCCCCGACAGGGGTGTCCTTTTCTTCTTTTCTTTTTTGATACTCTTGTTAAAATGCAGCAATATCTTTTTAGGCTCTTAAAACAAATGACTTCTTTTCATTCATTGCAAAAGGGCAAATACTCTATCCTTAAAGTACTTATAGGCATAATGTTAATTGGAAAACAACATTTATGTGGCATTATTATCATTATTACAAGAACATTGAAAAGTATGCTTTAAGAACTACTTTCAATTAGGAAAGTTTGTGAATAAAAAAAAAGTTTACCCCAAGTTTTACTTACGCTTTACTTGTTAAAAACCTGTTTGAGTTTCTTTTTTCTGTTGAACACAAATGAAGGTATTTTGAAGAATGTAAAAAAAAGAAATGGTATCCATTGACTTCCATAATAGATGCTTTTTGTTCTATGATGGAAGTCAGTGGTTACTGGTTTCTAACATTCTTCAAAATATCTTCTTTTGTGTTCAACAGGAGAAAGGAAAATCATAAAGGATTAGAACCGCTTGAGGCTGAGTAATTTGTGAGTAAATATTTATCTGTTGGTGAATTATCCCTTTTAATTTAATTCATTTACATAAATGATTACATTTATGTATAGTTTTGGCATATGGATTTGGTAGATTTCTAAATAAACACCTCATAAATTTGACTTTTTTGTTGACAAATGGTCAAAAGCCTAGAGATTTGAAGGGCAGTGTTAAAATACAACATTTAATTGGCTGCACTGTATAAAACATGATGAATAGAGTCTGTTAATATGTCATTGAATTAACTTTATTTTTAAACTGCCTGACAAGATTTTTGGTATAAAGTATTGTTTCACTAAATGACATTTTAGTGGGCGTCTTCTGTTAATCATATCCAAATGTATGATAATCAATTTTCTTTCCTAAAAAACTACTATTAAACAGGACACATTCTAATGTGTATGAAAAAATAAAAGGCAAAAACCTATGGAAATAGATAATGAATGCAAAAATGCCAGCATAAAGGATATATTGTAATCACACACAATTATTTACACAAACATTTTTCCCCCATTTTGTTTGTGTGAAGTTTTCCTTTGTTCTTTTGTTACTTAAAAAAAAGCAGACGTTAAACTCCTGCATAATGGGATAAAAGTTAGACAATTATCTTGGCTTGTCTTTTTTTCTGTTTTCCCCCACACATTCAGACATGGCAGGTTAGTATCGTAGGTTATTAAACGATTAGACCTTATCACCGGTAAGTACTATAATCCTTTAGCTTCTCAAGCATGACCTGAACAGGATCTGTATAAGCAAGAGTGTTGGCCTACTGTAGTCTGGTAACACTTTATTTAACGACAGCATTCATAAAAGGCTCGGCGACGCTCAGAAATGATGAAAACGACCCTTTCAACGTCAGAATCCGATGAAAAGGACACGTTTTCCACTCGTTTCCGAGATGTTGGCCGAGCACTTCTACATGAAGCTGTGAAATAGTGTTATCGCTACTTTTGTTTAATGTAGTAGTCTTGATTTATACTCGAGAAACAAGACACAACTGCAACCGCAAGCCTTCGGTGTTCTTAATACTTGCCTGAGAAACTACAGACTTGAAAAGATGAAAATATTAATGTTATCTCCGGACATTCAGGGAAATGTCTGTGAAAGAAAAGGATTAAATGACAAAAGCTGATGTTGACTAATTTAACACCCTGATCATGTTTAATGACTGTGAATGTGTAACAACGATATTCACCCCTAATAAACACTGACTTCTAACACTAATACAAAACAAAACTACTCCATTGCCAGATGTGTTCATTACATGGGATCCCTGCAAAGAGATGGGTACAGGTTTATCTACAGGACAATAGATTACTATTAATGAGTTAAGCACTGTAATTAAGGCTGTTGATCAA
>CAIGQW010000596.1:7503048-7540454 GCA_903798125.1 Danio choprae
TGTTTTTTATTCAATGAATTCTGACTCTTTACCTCACAATTTTGTTTTTTGTTCTATGAATTCTGACTATTTACCTTACAATTTTTTTTTTTTAAATCTCACAATTTTAGCTTTTCTATCTTTGAATTCAGATTTTTATTTTTACCTCACAATTTTGGCTTTTCTATCTTTGAATTCTGACTTTATACCTCACAATTTTGGCTTTTTTTCCTTCAAACTCTGAGTTTACATTTCACAATTCTTGTTTTTAACATTTTTGTTTAGTGTTTTTTACCACACAATTCTGACATTTCTTCTTAGAATTCTGAATTTATACCATAATTTTGGCTTTTCTCCCCTTCAAATTCTGAGATTATATCTCTCAATTATAACTTTTGTTTATAATTTTTGTTTTGTGTTTCTTAACCTGGCATTTCTGAGTTTTTCACCTCTTGAAATTTGATTTTCCACTCACAATCCTGACTGAATTTTGACTCTGAAATCAGTTCATACCGCACAATGTTTTTTGCCATTTCTTAAAATTTAGAGTTTATGCCACACGATTTGACCTTTTGTTTACTTAGCTTACATTATACCATATACATTCTAAACAAAAAGTTTGTAAAAGTTGTAAAAGTTTATTTTTTTTTTTTTACTTTTTTCCCCTTAGAATATTACGCTTATATCACACAAGTCTTACTTTTGTCTTATAATTTTGACTTTTTACCTCACAATTGTGATTTTTTTCTCCAAATTCTAAGTTCACATCTCACGATTCTTTGTTTTGTTTATAATATATGTTTTTTAACCTCATAATTCAGACTTTTTTTACTCAGAATACCATGTTTACTCACAATTTTTGACCATTTTTTTAGAATAATGAGATTATACTACACAATATAGTTTTTTCATTAAAATTAAGAGTTCACATCTAACAATTCTTACTTTTGTTTATAATTTTTATTTTGTTTCTTACCTCACATTTCTGACGCTTTATTTTGAATCTCTTGAGTTTTTACTTCACAATTTTGACATTTCCCTCAAGATATTGAGTTTATGCCTTGCAATATTGACAATTTTCCTCACAATTCTGACTATTTTTTCTTAAAATTCTGTTTACATTTTGTAATTAGTAGATATTTTATTGTTTTGTTTGAATATTTACAATTTAATGCAGTCTAAATCTATTGGATTTCCGAGTCAAGTTAAAACAGTTACACGCCCTTCACTAACTAATCATTTTTTACATCGACAGCCTTAATTATAAATCGTCCTAATATGAATTACTTCATAATACACTTGTCACACTTATCTTTGAGCAATTGATTTGGTTTGTACATCCTACATCCTTACATCTTAAACTCAATCATGTGTTAATCACATGATAACCCAGCACTCTCCCCAGTTCACTCACCATATCCTTTACAATCATAGAGAAATCAAAAAGTAGCTCCTTACTAAATTCTTGCCCCCAATCATAAAGAACACAATCCCATCTTTCCCCTGACCACTGTGTAAAGCATCTCTCCCAATAACAGGTTACCATTCAGCAGGTTTTTTTCCCAGCCCATCTCTTTGTTTGACATGTCTTGAGGAACTAGAGATATTAAAACAGAGATCTGGTTCCTCAACACATGTGGACTGACTCCTAGCCATGACCCTTGACCCCATACTGTCTCTAATGTCAGGGAGGTCAAGCAAGAGGAAACTCCTGAGGTGGACGTTTGGGAGATTTTGAAAAACGCCCGTCCTGATGAGTATGAGAAGATTGCATTTACGTACGGCATCACTGATCTCAGAGGTCTGCTCAAAAGACTGAAGAAAACCAAAAAGGAAGAGAAGAAGAGCGAAGGTGTGGATTTTAAACAGTTTTGCTTGATGATATGCAGTGAAATATGAATATAACATCATATACAGTGACAAAAATCATGACAACAAATGTTACTTTAAGTTATTTTAATAAGTTAATAAGTTTAACTTAATATTTTTAGTCAGTTTTACTAATTTAAGTTGAGATGACTAGAAGATTTCATTTGATTCAACTAAACAATTTAAAGCAGTAAGATTTTCTTTTTTACAGTGCATTCATAAATTCCTGTGATTTTCCAGTTAAAATGCTAGCCAAATATGGACAAACTCAAGTGTTGTGTTAAAAAATGTAATGTAAAATAATTTAAAAAGGTTAAGTTTGGCCATGTTTGAAGCAGACTGTTCTTGAAACAACCCAGCAGTTTTGTAAGTGTTCAAAATTCTTTCATGAAAACACTGGCACTGTGCTATTTTAAAGCATGGTATCTTCAGGGTTTATGAAAGTAATTATTTTATGGCCATTTCAAGACCGGGTAAATTAAATGTAAAAATAATTTTAAGGGAATATGTCAATATGTTTTCTAATTGTAAATTTAGAAGGAATATACAATCTACGATTTATTTAAAATTTCCTTTAACAAAAATTATCTTTGGTTTGAATAGTTCTGCTCTCAAACATTTTTTTTGTATTTTCTTGCTTTTTAGTCTGAATACCTCAGGATTCTTGGACTGTAAAAAGATGTGACTTTAAATTGTTCAAATTAGTTGACCATTTCAACTCCGTTTGTTTAGTAATACACTTAATACAGGATATAACTTAATAATTTAGGTCAGATTATTGTCATGTACTGTACAATGAAATGACTACCTAATAAATGAATACCTAAAATTTTAAAGCAACACATTTTTTTTTTGTGTAAAACAAGATACTGTATATTTAGTTAAGAGGAAAATATTGCATGAGATTAAAATAAGCTGTTTTCTGTCAAATTTCTTGCTTTATTAAACAAAATGTTTAGTCGGTGAACTTGCATGAATTTAGCGTCCACCTTAAAAATGGGCATTAGCAAAATAAACATGGTAAATTTGGATTTCATGCAGACTTTTTAGTACAAATGTGTTCTCCGCCAGTGGCAGCTTGTGTACCTTTATTTAGTGTATATGCAAGGTAAGCATAATAGGGATACATTCATTAATTATCTGAATGAATTTTCCATTGTAGCATTTGCCAAGAGATTGGAACCCGCATATCAGGCTGACAAAGGCGGAAAGATCCGGTTAATTGTGGATCTCGCTGACCCGACTGTGGAGTTAAAATGGTACAAGAATGGACAAGAGATCCGTCCTACTCCAAAGTATGTCACCTTCTATTCTTACATGCACTTTGTTTCTTTTTACAAACTGCATTCAAAAACACGCTCCAACATGCCTAAAAAACCCTTCATGTATTGTGTTTCTTGGCTTGCTGGTCACAAGGGATGCAGAAATGACTTTGTTTGCAGCAAACGCACACACACAAACACCAGTGAACCATCAGCATTTCATACCCGGCAAACACACAACGTTCTTCAAACATTAATCTGTGCCGTATGATGACTTCCAGAAATGTTTAAAGGACGTTATGTGATTGATGGCCAATGTGAGGCTCTTGAGCTACATTTGAAGTTTTCAATGTAGTGCACAATGAGTAATTAACAACAGGAAACTGTGGAGGAAAAAGGCACCACCATCCTCACAGGACTTTAATAGAGTTGCAAAAGCTGCCAGCAATTGGAAATTAAATACACACTTTTTTATGTTTTATGGTAATATTGTACAGAGAGTTCGATTTTAGAAATATTTTCTAAGTGTCATTTATATTTTTTCTGAATTTTTTTTTGCATCAAAAAATATAAATGTAAAATACATTTTATAAAAAATATTGTACAAATGTTTTTTTTTATATAAAAGAGCATTACTACTTTTAATAAAAAGAGCATTAAAAATACAATAAGAATTTCTTGTCATTTAAAAATAAACATTTATGATACATATAATAAATTAGACATAATAAATACTTGCATGTATTTCACTAGAAATGTATTTTTACTAGAAATTTAAAAAGTTATTTATATTAACCCTCTATGGCATGGTGTTGAAAGGGAGATACAGAGTACCAGGATGCAAAGGCTCATCTTAAGGAGGGTGCCCAAACTCTTCCCTGGAGGGCCGATGCCCTGCAGAGTTTAGTTCCAAAGTTTAGTTGCCAACCTAGCAATATGTTTCTATGCTAGTTAGAGCTTGAGTAGCTGGTTCAGGTGTGTTTAATTGGGGTTGGAGAACCGAGTTTGGGGACCCCTGAGCTAAAGTCAAGTGACGAAAATGTGGCACCCGCCTTTGCTTCACATCCAGGTTCCACAGTGAATAATAAAGATTGGTAAATAAGTACATTCAATCGGTACCCCACAGGAACACAAAATACACCATTAATGGCTGGTGTTTGATGAAATATTACTTGTTGATATTGTTTATGTTAAATTAAAACTTTTTAAAATGCATTTATGGATTGTTTGTTCCTCGTTTCACATATAATAATATAGAAAAAACGTTGCTGTTTTAGTACCCTTATAGCATGTTGTTGCCTTGAGGCGGCAAACCAAAATCTGGTGGGGGGACTATAAGGGGGAGCACATTTTAAAATTAGGGTGAAATACTTTCTTCCTCCTAAAACAAAAATTCATGCCATAGAGGGTTAATAATATATAATCTATATGTATACATTTTTTTATTATTGGTATATTTGTGATTTGCATACAACAAAAATTACACCAAATATTACCTCATAATTAATAATGATACACAGCTATTAAAGTGATTAAGGTTTTTTCAGTTTTTATTTGTTATATTTTTTAAATGCCAAACATTTTACAAATTTGACAAGGAGTACACGAACACAACAGTATAATGTATATATTATAGTGTTCCTGTTCATGCTTAGTGTATTAATAATCCAAAAAATGTTAATATTTATAAATTAAGGCAGCGTATTTCACTTCTTAGAGCAATTAAATTAAAGCCATTTGGGTGGTCAGTGCCGTTTTCTGGTTGCTTATCTTCAGTGATGTCTATCCCGGGATTCCCTGCTTTCTGGAGGAATTTCTCTTTTTTCTTCTTCTCTCTTTTATAACTATAATACTAATAGCTCTTCCAGCCCTGTTTGATCTAGGCATGATGTCTGTGTGTCCTTTCTCTCTGTTATGCAATGGTGAATCTGCCATAACCTCCACCTCCTTCATCGGCTGCTCCTGCTCCTCTGTTCTCCATACAGTAACAGGAAGTAAGTCTTCACGACTGTCTTGTTTATCTGAACAAAAGGAGTGAGCTCATTTCTGCTGTGTGGATGTTCTGTGGTGTTTTTTACTGCCATGTTGTATGTATTTGTTGAATTACAATGACGATAACCGAACTGTAAACAATTCAGCAATCACACAAGCCGTAGTGCTTTTGTAATGAATATCAGCATGCATACAACTTATGGCAAGCTTTTTCATCTATGTTTCCTCTGCCAAAACAAAATAACTCCAAAAGAAGCCAAACCAAGAACAACGGTGAAGAAGAGAAAAATTATTCAAATTATTCACAATTACAACAGAACAAAAAAATTAGAGGACCATAAATAAATAACTTCAATATATAAAAAACTAAGACGATGGATCGATGGATGGATGGATGGATGGATGGATGGTTGGGCAGAATGATAGAACAATGGATGGATGGATGGATGGTTGGATGGAAATAAATCGGCTATTTATTTAACCAGGTTAAAAAAAAAAAGATCAAGATCTCATTTACAAGGGTGGCCTGGCCAAGAGGTCTGCAACACACACACACAAAAAGAGTAATACAGTTATGCACTGAGAAATCGATTCTTGTTGTTTGGTGTATAGGATTGAACAAAATAATTAAATTGGAATAAATTCAGACACACTGTTAAACTTTGCTGTAATTTTACAGTTATTTACTGCAAAAACGACCAGTAAAATACCACATATATTCATTACAGTTTACTACTATAATATGCACTGACTTGTGGGTAATTTAAAACTTTAACAGTAACCTAATGCATATTAGGAATTTGTGGTATTCTACTGTAATTAAAGTAACCAAGTTGAAAAAATGAGACAGTTAATGAAAAAATGTGTCACTTGTTGGGAAGTTATTAAATTCAATAGTAAATACTAAAAATAAAGGTTTTGCACTGCTAGTAATGTAAAATGTAAATAAATTACAGTAAAAGTACTGTAAAAATGGTCATGCTGTAAAATTCATATGGCATTTTACCATAAAAAGAAGTTGCAGTTAGGATATTTTACTGTAAAATGAAAATGTGGTAGGGCCCTGCTACTGTAAAACGCATTTACAGGTAAGTTACTGTAAAGGGGCAGTTGCAGTAAATTGCTGGCAACAGTGCTGCCAGTAAGTTACTGTAAAAATACAATAAAATGTCTAATAGTGCAGTTTCGGTTCAGACTGAAGAATATTCCGGGATGACTAAAGGCTCGCTTCCCTATTTCAGTCTGAACCCGAGGAACAGTCAAATGATAAATTTTACTTGAACATAGGGCACAGTGGCTTTTTGACCTTTGAAGAAGACCAAGAAGAGCCTTATAAACCAGAGTCATCCAATGAGTGTACCTCCGTATATTCAAATAAGGCCACTCAGCTTTGACATACAGTTCATAGTGATGTGTTAGTCTACGGCAGCCTGTAACAAGGCACTGGGGTAAGCAGAGTTTAATGACTGAAGACATTTGGTTGAGGCATTCATATATAAAACATCACTACAGTCAAGCAGTGGTAAGAATGTTGCAGACGCAAGATGTTTATGAGCAATTATGGAAAAGCAGGATCCATTTCGATAGTAAAAGCTTAACTCCCGAACCAGGTTGATTATGTGGTTGACTAAAAGGCTAAAAGGCCTAAATACTTATAACTGGAAACTAGTTTTATTTGTTCACCTTGGGCAGTAGTAAGTAATGGTAGGTTCTGTAAAGGGATGGATAGATTTGTGAAAATCATTCATTTAGATTGATCTACATTTAAAACCAGTTTTAAAGACTGAAGACGAGATTGAACAATATTAAAATCAGACTGCAAAGATTGTATGGCCTGGACGAGTGAAGGAGAGCAGCAATAAATCACTGTATCATCAGCATACAAATTATGAAAGGTATTTAAATTGTTGACACAGAAGTTGTTAATGTAAAGTGAGAATAATATGGGTCCTAATATTGATCCCTACGGCACTCCTTTGGGCACCTCTAGAGAAGTAAAACTGGCCATATGAACACACGTTCGACAAGTAGTTAGCAAACCAAGTGGTAGCTTGGTTTGACATGCCAATCAGTGTTAGAGATTTTATTAAAAGTGTATGATCAGTTGTGTCAAACGCCTTTGAAAAATCAGTAAAAATGGCAGAGCAATAGTACTTACAATCTATTGATATTAAGAAATCATCTAAAACCTTATGTGTAGCAGAAACAGTGCGATGTTGTCTTCTGAATGCAGACTAGTAATTTGATAGACAACGAACAAATAAATGAAATCGCAAACAAATTACATAGACAAACAGACAATAATAAATCGACAGAATGAATGAAAAAACTGAATAAATATATACACAAATAAATAAATAAGCAAACAATAATTAATAACAAATAAATGACAGAATAGAATAAATGAATCCTGAAAAAAATCTGTCAATTAAAAAACACAAACAAACTAATAACAAACTAAAGCAGACCAAGCAAATAATAATAATAATAATAATAATCATTATTATTATTATTATTATAATTATTATTATTATTATTATAAACTTAGATTATTTAAAGAATAATATAATATAATATAATATAATATAATATAATATAATATAATATAATAATTTATAATATAATATAATATAATATAATATAATATAATATAATATAATATAATTAATATAATATAAGACATTTTTGTTCCCTAATACAGTAAAATAAAGGAAAGTAAATTAAACACAGCCTATGGAATCTTGACTTTCAGTAACTTATATACTGACTATACTGACTTGTGCAGGTTTATCTTTGAGCACAAAGGCACTCAGCGGATAATGGTTATTAACAACTGTCAGATGAGTGATGATGCGGCATACTCAGTCACCGCAGGAGAGGAGAAGTGCACCACTGAACTGTTTGTCAAAGGTATCGTCAACCGACCGACCTACATGATTTCATACATCTTTTTGTAGCCTTTATTTTTTGAGAATACATGATCTCTATTGGTCTTCCTGCAGAGCTGCCTGTGAACATAATGAAAGAGCTGGAGCCTGTCAAAACCACAGTGAATGAGAGAATTGAACTGGAGTGTGAGGTGTCTGAGGAAGGAGCCAAAGTAAAATGGTACGTGCTATTAAGACTGTGAAAAAAGACTGATGTTTTTTCAATCCGATCGCAGGTGGATGATGCTAAATATAGTTGCAAATTGGGTCTAATATACAAGGAACAGTTGACAATGGGCTGTTGAGTTATTAGAAAGTGCATTATTTTCTAATAATTGAATGGACTGGAGTCAATTATTCTGCTTATGGTTACCACACATTTGTCAGCTTTTTGTACACCAACAGCCACTGTGCATACTTATGCACCCTCATCAAATTCATATGCATCTCATCTGTTTTGTTTTGATTTTTGATAATCGTAAGTTAAAATAACTCAAATCATTGAGTGCAGTGAAATGGAACTGTAATGCACTCAAGACCTGCCGGAACTACTTTAGCTATACATTTACGTATATCAAAAATCAAGCATTCAACAGCCCTGTAGTATACATTTTTATATTATTTACTATAAACCACTTTCATAGGTAATTCAAAATGCATTTAATGTCTTCTAACATGGGTTTGTTCATTTGGTAGTACTCCTTAAAGGGGACCTATTATGCAAAAATCACTTTTATAAGGCTATTTAGACACAACCTCTAATGGTAAACATTTAATAATTCAATTTTTTTACTATCACACTTCATAAAAATAGTCTGCAGAAACACTTTGACTGGCATTCTCCCTTTACACATGCCATCAGAGAGGGAAAGTCCCGCCCATAAGTTACAATCTCCCCCTCATTAGCATAAACAGCCCTGAGTGAGAAGCAGTCGACTGCCATTAGAGATAATGTCAGTGACTAAGAAGATTATAAATGTGGAGTTTTAGGATGCTCAAATGAACACTGTAGTCTACATAGAATACAGTACCTTCCTTCTGAGACACAGTTAACGTTAGTCCTGTTTTGAACCTGCCGGTATGCTGATGCATAGGTGTTTGTAGCTACACCCTCTTTTAAAAAGAGCACAATTTTACTTGAATTTAAAAAGTGACCAAGTCCCCAAAACGGCACAATTTGGAACAAGCCTAAAAGGGGCAGTATAGAATGGTTATAAAATATTATTTGTAGGGTATTTGTGGAGTCTTCATATACACACTCTAGGGACATCAGAGACTTTAAATCTTGTAAAAGAGGCATAATAGGACCCCTATTAAGAGGTTTTGTAGAAATCTGAACAAAATTGTTCTCAGGACACATGTTAATAGCATTTGAAAATGGTAATATGTCTAACCACTATATTAACAGTGAAATTTAATGTTAATACCATGTGAAAACAGCCCAATAAGTGTTTTCCTGTCTGTTTGGTCCAGGATGAAGAACGGGGTTGAGGTTCCAACAGGTGTGCGTTCACGGTACCGCGTGAAAAGCGAAGGGACCAAACATTGGCTGATCATTGACGACGCCTCAAAGGACGACACTGGCACTTACTCCCTGATGGCCACCGGGGGCACTAGTCAAGCTCACGTTCAAGTCGACCGTATGATTATTCTGACTTTCATTAAAGTCCGTGTGAAATCAAAGTTTACAATAGTTATTTTTCTAGCGCACTTTGCCATTCTTTAAGTGAGCAGTTAATTTCTTCAAGTTAACCCATTTAAAAAATATGTTTGTCTTGGTAATCTTAAACCAAAGTCTTTTGGAGAGGCAGTCCTTTGCTGTTGATGTCAGTTTGACGGCTTCAGCCACAATCTTCCTAACCATGCCCCTCTTACCATCTGTTTGCTATGAGGGAATGATGCGCAAAAAGAAAACCCTGCCCCCTACTCAACATTCAGTTTCAGTTGGAAGTACATTAGCATACTGAAATAAAAGTCTCAGCAACTTCGATTTCACACAGACTTTAACGCTCTTGGAGATTTGTTTCTACATCTAATCAAAAACAAAACCATCCCATACTTTCACTCCTTTCTCTTCTGGTTTTTACCTCTGTTTTTCCGCCATCGAATGATCTAGTGAAGCCGCTGAAGGTTTTAATGGATCTGCAGAGTGTGACAGTGTTGTTGGGTCAACCTCTCAAACTCAACTGTGAGATTTATCCTGGAAATGTCCCGGGCCGCTGGTACAAGAATGGCCAACTGGTCCAGCCCAATGACCGCATCAGCATTACGCATAAAGCTAAGTACGTCAGCTATTTATGTTCTGTAATATTCAGCTAATACCAGTCCCAGCAACTCGTAGCATACACTCAAAAAAATATATTTAAGACTAACAAATTTATGTATTCACTATTACACTATACACTATTATGTATAAACAGATTTATGTATTCTGATTGCTTATACAATTTCCATCCATTTGGATTACAAACTTTTAATATAACTGAACCAATACATTTTATGTGAGGGATATTTGTTTGTTAAACATAAATGAAACAAATAAGAACAAGATTTATGTAATAATATCAATAAATCCAATGCGTTTTAAATGCTTCTCATTAATTAATCTATTGTGTAGTGTATGGCGCTGCGTCAATTTTGCCCGTGAATAATAAGTAAACCAATCTCATAGAATTGCACTGATTGGATCTGTCTTTTTCTACAGCTAGATGTATTAATACCATATTCATCATATCTTTTAACTGGTTAAATCTAATAGTATTCGATTTTAACAGATTTAGACTGATTCTAACTAATCTGACAACATGCATTTAAAAAACTGACAAATTAAATAAAATCAAACAGTTAATGATAAACTTCATCAAGCTTCATTTTTTGAGTGCAGCAAACAAGCAATATTAAGAAGTTGTGAGCAAATATTCTTCCAGCAATGCTCACAGAACATCAACATTTCTCTGATCTTTAATAGCGTGCAACATATTATTCTGAAACATTTTAGTTTTAGACTTATTAGTTACTTATTATTATATATTTTTAGTTTTAGGTGGTTCATAGAACACTCTGAAGTAACAGTACCATAATATTTGCAAAGATATAAAATGTAATAAAACATTTATATAACCAAGGTTTTTTTTTAAATAATAAAAACAATGTTTTGAATATTCAGATATTTAAATTGTTAAATGTTCTTAGAGCATATGCTAGCTCATACACTGCACAAAAATATAACAACTCATATACTATACTAAAAATGATATTACTATATATGGCCAAAAAAATAATACCAACAACATGTTCCACGTGTTCCAAGACGCCAACATGGGATGCCTCATTTTTAAACCTTACATACAGTGCATAAATATACAAACATTTTTATTTCGCACATTCTTAATTTCTCATCATCATTTTGTGCTTTACATTCAACAGGAATCACAGCCTGGATGTTGAGAGCTCCACCATTCATGATGCCGGCGACTACACCTTTGTTCCTGAGGGATACACACAGACACTCTCTGCCAAAGTGCACATCATAGGTACCACCAACAACCCAAAACATGCTTGTCGTGTTTATGTTGATAAGCTCTCCAAATGAATGCTATTTGGATAAAACCCATAGATCCTCCCAAGGTGCATTTAGAGGCACTGAATGCCCAGGACAACACGGTGACCATTGTGGCTGGAAACAAACTCCGACTGGAGATCCCTATCAGTGGAGAACCGGCACCAAGAGTCGTGTGGATGAAGGGAGAACGGGTGAGAAAAGACATTTTCTATTAAAAACTCATTTATTTATAATGATACACTCAAGTCACAATTCGATGCATATCTTGATTTAATCTAATCTAATACAATTGAATCTAAATATTAATTATTATCAATATTGTAAGCCAAAATTAATATTATTAAAGTCATATAGTTAAAAATACCATGTAAAATAATATGTAGGCCTACTGGTGATATTTCTTTCTTGCTTATTCTAATTTTAATTAACTAATTAATTAAAATGAGATGAAACAACACAATTATTGACATTTTTTTATACAACTTAATTGTTTTATGTTCAAGCCGCTAAAATATGTTAACTTAATCGATTTGTGTTTGGACAAAAGAAATTAATTGTGTGGAACCCTCCATTTTTTACAGTGTTAAAATGCTTTGTGTTGAATGCTTGACTCGAATTAGATAATGCAAGATGTACAATTACTTTCAGATAAACACACAGCTAAAGCATGTCGCTCCAGACAGGTATTCACACAGTTCCATATCACTACACCACACCTCAGGGGGCAGTTCTTTGTGCATTGCTCAGTTAGCTGGACTTGATTATTGACGACATGTCATGATCCAGGATAGTGTTGTAGCTCAAACCTGTTTGGGAGCTGGCTAATTTCATATAAAAAGGATAAGATCATGTCATTTCAATGAAGGGAATAGTGAAAGTATGTACCAAGTGTTGATGTTTTTTTACAAAAGTACTGTAATAAATGCAGAATTTTTTTTTTTTAATGTTCTATTAGCTTAAATTTGTAAAAATGAGTAAATCAACTTAATTCCTTCATGTTGTTCCAAAACAAATCGATTGTGTGGAACCCAGCAGGTTACAGTGTTGACAGTATCCCAAAGGAAATGTGCTTTAACAGTAAAACTACATAAATTGCAAAATTCTTGGCACATGCAAGATTTCGTTGATTGTTTATGACACAATGTTACACCCCCAGTAAAACACCTGAATTAAACTTGACTTCTGGGCGTTTCAGGTCATTCTTGATACAGGAAGTCGGGTTCGTGCAGAGACATTTGCAGACCACACCTGCCTCACCATCGACATCACAGAGAGAGAAGATACCGGAAACTACAAGATCGTTCTTCAGAATGAAGCTGGCGAGGACACAGCTAGCGTTAAAGTTAAAGTCGTGGGTAAGAATGTCTTATCTGACCGAATGTAACATTTGTTTAGTGGACCGCAGTGTAAATGTGGTCATATTTTGCTTCCTCTAGATATCCCAGATCCCCCAGAGGCTCCTCTGGTCACTGATGTAGGTGGAGATTGGTGCACTATGACATGGGAGCCTCCACGCTATGACGGAGGTTCTCCCATCCTTGGTAAATCCACTTATTTTGCATAAAATATGTAGTTTGGAAGCCTGGTCATTTTAAGTTTGAGATGAAAAGTTGAAAATGCAGTCTCATTACATTGAAGACTTTTATAATGGAGTGTTTTAAATAAGCAGACCTGGCAACTCTGTCAATACTTTTCAAATACAATGTGAAATAATGGTTCTATTTTAATATACAGTTAAAAATAAATGTTTTTTTGTTTTTTGTTTTTGTTTTAACAACTGATTCCTAATAACTAATTTATTTATTCTTTGCTATGATGACAGTACATCATAATTTACTATTTATACTAAGTACTTAGTATTTTTACTAAGATATATACGTAATAAGTTTAAAGTTCAATTGAAAGGCTTAACTAGGTTAATTAGATTAACTTGGGATAATTAAGTAAGTCATTGGACAACAGTGGTTTGTTACAAATAATTATAAATCATTATAAATGATCTTACTGTTGACATAGTTAATGCATCTTTGCTAAATAAAAGTATTAACTAAAAACAAAACACATAAATTATATTAAATTATTTAGTATACATTATATATTAAATCTAAATAATTCCCTTATTATTATTGCTCTGATATTTTGTTAAACTTTGTTTCACATCATTTGTGGCATCATGACGAATCAAACACTTTCTGACCTTTTTAAACAAAACCTGCAGAATGTCTTTATTATGGGTAAATCTCTGAAAAAAATAATAGTATAGGATTTAAAAACAGACATACAGTCGAAGGCGGCCTTCCAGTGAATTTATTATTCTTTTTCAAAAATTTTACAAGTTTAACAATGATTAACAGAACAAGGACATTTTCACTGTTTTCTTTTAGTTTGGCTTGAATAAAGGCCAGTTAAGCCTTTAAATTGCACTTTAAACTGAATATTAGTATCTTGCAAAATATCTAGTAAACTATTATGTACTGTCATCGTGAAAATAGCTATGAAAACCTTTATGTTTAGAAATGTGTTGAAAAAAATCTCTCCATGAAAAAGCAATTGTGAATTATTTTTTTTTTAAGTAATTAAATTGAAATATAAAGCATTGCATGTACAGCTTTAATTAGCATAAGCATACGTATAAGTTCTATATATTGTTA
Source organism: Danio choprae (assembly GCA_903798125.1). NCBI lineage: Eukaryota > Metazoa > Chordata > Actinopteri > Cypriniformes > Danionidae > Danio > Danio choprae. Next base: position 7,517,291 of record CAIGQW010000596.1, read on the forward strand.
ATGTTTCTTAAAACAAAATTGCAGGATACTTCATCGAGCGAAAGAAGAAACAGAGCTCCCGATGGATGAGGCTCAACTTTGACCTCTGCAAAGAAACCACCTTTGAGCCCAAAAAGATGATAGAAGGTGTCCCATACGAGGTGCGCATCTTTGCGGTTAATGCTATCGGCGTCTCCAAACCCAGCGAACCCTCCAAACCTTTCATTCCTCTGGGTGAGTACAGAGTCCACGAGCATTAGCAGTGGGATTTTGTGTCTCCTTTGAATCAGTTATGTCATGAACGCCGTCTCTATTATGTAACACAACACGCAGTTTGATCGTTTAAGCATATGCCATTAGACCAGACAAAGACCCTGTAGAGACGCCAGAGCTTGTCTGTTCCCTTTTGGGCTTCTCTAAATGGGACAGGTGCTGCTGTGCTCAAACCAGTATCCAAAACAATCGCCGCGTGTCCTTAGAAGAGACTGAGGACGACCTTATAATGGCTGCCAAATCAGCTGTGGATTATGATGTTATGAGTCTTAGTTTTATTCGTAGCTTAGACACGAGTCCAAACTAATTGTCAAATTATTGAAATTCCTCGTTCACATGTGTTTGAACATGGGGTAAACATGAGGCCATCATTGTTGATGAAGTTTTTACCCAAATTCATTCATTCATTCATTCATTTTCCTTCAGCTTAGTCTCTTACTTATCAGGGGTCACCATAGCAGAATGAACCATCAACTATTCCGGCATTTGTTTTACACAGCAGATGACCTTCCGCACACTCATACATACTCACACTCATACACTACGGCCAATTTAGTTCATCCAATTCACCTATACTGCATGTCTTTGGACTGTGGGAGAAACCGGAGTACCTGGAGGAAACCCACGTGAACATGGGGAGAACATGCAAACTCCACACAGAAATGCCAACTGGACCAACTGGGACTCGAACCAGTGACCTTCTTGCTGTAATGCAACAGTGCTAATCACTGAGTCACCATGCTGCTGCTTTTACCCAAATTATAAAAAAACAAAACAAAACAATGGATTAGACTTATTTAAAGGTTTTTGTTTTTTACAGTGTACCTATTAATTTAACTACTGAGTAATTGTAATTAATTGCATGTATACTGTATAGTTAGGGTTATAATGTGATTAGATTTAGGGTTAGTTACATGTAATTATGCATGGTTAATTTGAACGAGCATACCTTATAAAAAATATTAGCAAATAATGATATTGATTTGGAATGAACAAATAAAGAGAAAATATTCACAAATTATTAATTTTACTAAATCTAAAACTGCTTTATTTCATTAATAAACATTTTATATTATTTTTTTATTAAATATTATATGGATATAGAGTCTTATTAATTATATTAGTCGTTTTAATCCATATAATATTTAATTAAAAAAACTAATATAAATTATTAGGGTATATAAGGGTTAAGGGTTATAATTTGGATTGATATTTATTTATTTATTTAATAAATTTTTTTTCAAATAGTAATGACTGAAGAATCTGTGTGAGGCTTATTATTACAACCCCATTAAAAAGCGTTCAGTAATTTTAAGTAGTTGTATTAATCAAACAAGAAAAAGGGAGAAAACATTGAATTGATGCATGTAAGAATGCATATAAAAAGTATTCAAACTAATTGAACAACATTGTGCCCTCATTAACTACATTCACCAGCTGTGACCAGTGAACCCACAATGCTGGTGGTGGATGATGTCACAGATACAACAGTGACCATGAAGTGGAGACCACCAGACACGATTGGTGCCGCTGGACTGGATGGATACCAAATTGAATACTGCATTGAAGGAAGTAAGAATAAACAACGACATATTTTGCAGAAATTGTTCTTAACTAGTGTGTGTTCATGCTATTTTGTGCTTATGCAATACATTGTTTTACAGCTGATGATTGGATACCCGCTAATAAAGAGCTGACAGAAAAAACGAAGTACACTATAACTGGTCTACCAGTGGAGGCCAAGATCTTAGTGCGTGTGAAAGCCATAAACGCTGCTGGCGCAAGTCAACCACGCACAACCCAACACTCCATACTGGTGAAAGAGGTCATCGGTGAGGCCTATTGAATCTACCACAACACATAATCTGACAGAAACTGAAAAAATAGCATAGATTGATAATCAGATTTTAAAAAGTTAATAAAAGTCAAAATAAATCTTTGATGTTGGCTTTAGAAAGATTAAGTAGTTTAGAAGTTCATACAGTTTAATTGTGTTCACTTTAAATGAAATGTTTGGAGAAATTGTAGCCAACTTTGCTTAAAACTGAAGATTTGATAAATGGATACATGCTAAAAATATCACTTGCAAGAGATAAGCTGGTTTTTAGGTTTTGCTACTGATAGACAAGATAGATTTTAATACGTAGATGTTTTTAACAGATTTTGACACAATGCTAGCATGCTATTATGCATGTTTTACATCTATCATGTTTGTTAGCCATTTTTATGTTTTAGCATGTTGAGCACTGGGATACTGCTAGCATGGTTTCTTAGCTTGCTTTAGGATTTAGGCTATTATGTATTAACATCTTGTTAGCATTTTTAACACTTTGCTAGCATTTCCATTGTATTATAGTGTGTTTCTAGCCATGTTGCACACATGGTACGTTGACCTACATCTTCATAATCACAGTTTTACGACAAACACCATGGTAAAAGTATGATTAGATTTGCAAAACCTATATTAAACTTGTGGCTACGTCAAACATGGTTACTATTGCTAATCTATTACTAAATCGCTACCATGTTTTTGCATATTGTTAGCATGTTTTAATATTGTTAGCATGTTGCATATTGTTAGCATGTTTTAAAAAGTTGTCATCATGTTTTGACACATTGTAATAGCATGTTTTAGAATGTACATGCTAAAACATACTGGAAACACGCTAGTTATGTTTCTGTACATTTGTACCGTTTTGTTTTAACACGTTGCTAGCATGTTTTACCCTGATGGTAACAAACACATTACTCATGTTGGTAGCAATTTTCAGAATCTTGATGTCACGGTTTGAAAGATTACTCACATTTTAACATGTGATAGCTTGTGATGGATGGATGGATGGATGGATGGATAGATAGATACTTTAATTAGTATGAGTTAAAGTCTACTAAGTCTACTGTGACTAAGATAATTTCACAGAAAAAGTAATAAGTACCATAACATTTTATCAAAACTTTCTCAAGCCAACATTTGGGTTCTAAAGAGGTTAAAGGGAAGTTGCTGTAATGCCCTTGTTTATTTGCCAGAGCCTCCTAAGATTCGCATACCTCGACACTTGAAGCAGACGTACATTCGAAAGGTTGGCGAGGTTGTCAACCTCGTCGTGCCATTTGTGGTGAGGCAATAAATCATGATTACACACCACACACTTATCCGATGTTTTTGACTGGTCACAAATTTATTCATTTTTTTCATCTCTTTAGGGCAAACCAAGGCCGAAAGTCACCTGGTTGAAAGAGGGAGAGTCGATTGATCCCACTATCAGTATTCGAAACTCAGATTGTGACAGCATTATGTTCATCCGCAAGGCTGAGCGCAAGCATTCTGGGAAATATGAACTGAGCGTACAAGTGGAAAATCACATCGACACAGCCATGCTGGACATCCAGATAGTCGGTTAGTACAGAAAAATCTCCCTCCAAAATATTTGCAATACTAACAAGGCTATCTTGCTACTATAATTGACATACTATTTTGAATTAGCTTTTATATTTTGAGATGATAAGAGATGTGAAAAGACATGAAGTGCTGTTTTCTGGAGAGAATACTTTTTTTTTTGCTTCATTGGAACTTTAATGAGCTACAGTCTATACACAGCAAGTGTTTTTCAGCCATCGCTAAATGTCTGGTGAAAGTTTAAGGTGACTATTTTCAATTTCATAAGGTTCCTTTTACAGCATCGATGTTGTAATGTAATTGAAATATAATCAGTTAAATAGACTTAAGCATTCATTTAGTTGTTCAAGCGTAAAACGAGATGAAAGACATTTTATAAGCACTGTTAAAATGAAGTAGTATATGTTATTTTTCAAACAGTTTAGTGCAAAAACAAAAAAAGTATGAGGCAGAGCTAGCCTACTGCAAGTCAAAATGCTGAACACTTTGTATTGCTGTCTGTCCCAGATCTCCCAGGACCACCACAGGCTGTAAAGATTGAAGAGATCTGGGGGAATAACGTAGCGCTGGACTGGAGTCCACCCAAAGACAGCGGCAATGCACCTATAACAGGCTACACCATCCAAAAAGCTGACAAAAAGACAATGGTCAGAGGAAAAGTTGCCTCATCACTACTTCTATACTAACATTTAAGACACAAATATATATAATACACACTTCTATTTTATTTTATTGTTCCTGGGATATGTAAGATAGTAAATAAATGCTTTATTTATTATAATCATTGCTACCACATACTGTAGTACATAGCGTTTTCACTAAATTATGTCATAATATTGAGATGTTTTGTCATGATATTATGAGAAATATAATGCTATTATGATATTAAGACAATATTTCCTCATAATAACAATATGTTTTATTGTTAAAATGTTGTTTTCTGATAATAACTACAGATTATCACGACATGTTATGCCATGTTTTTTCAGGTAATAAGTTATTTTATTGCCAAAACAATATATTTCGTTTGCTTGTGACTTGACAAATTAAGAGATTAAAAATGCATTTCATCAGACCATCTCATCAGTATGATAAAATAGATCAATAACATCATTATGAGAACATTTTTTGTTTAATTCCACTCTAAAACAACATTTATTTATCGTGAAGAGGACAAAAAGACACATGTACTGTATGTGTGTGTACATTTGTGTGTTTGTTACAGGAGTGGTACACATGTGTGGAGCATTATCATCGTACCTGCATCACAATTTCAGATCTAGTCGTGGGTAATGAATATTTCTTCAGGATCTACTCAGAGAACATGGTGGGCTTAAGTGAAGATGCCACATCCACTAAAGACAGCGCTCTGATTGTGAAGGAAGGTAAGCCTCTGCTCTAACACTTCTCCATCCACATCCACACTCTTTGTAAATTAATTGTATGTGTGAAATATCTGTGACTGCCACTGAAATGATGCAACTAACACCATAAACAGCATAACGTATGAATTTCAATCATACCACATGCATTCAAACTGTATGCAAAAGTCGCAAATGTAAACCAAACATAGCAGTATGCAATTTTGGATACAGTGAATGTGAAGTGTACAGGTTTTACTCACTAAAAACAACAACATTAATATGAAGTACAATAAAATTATTCTTAAATATGAATGCATTTTTGTTTGCTGTTTGTTGTTGCTTGTGATAGAGAAACAGCTTGTGGCCATTTTAATTAAGATTCTTAAGCCTAACAAACTTGCTTTTTACAAAATGGCTTTTTACTAAAATCATTGTGGATGTGTTTTGTTTTATAATTTGAGAAATTTCAGGGGAATTCACAGTCTTGATAGCCAAGCGCTGATGTTCTCATAAATACTAATTTACTAATCAGCTAATCAAACTTTAATCAGGATTTGAACTGAAATGCATGTTCCTATATATGGTGTAAAGGAGGATTGTACAATTCTGCTCCTAAAGATGAAGACTGTGTCACAATTTGAATACACAAAAAGTATATTAAATATGTGTGCAATACACAGTAAAAAATATGTATGTTGCTGATGATGGGAGCGTACAATAAAATGTATTAATATTAATTGCTATTAATAATTATTTATTTTTTTACAGTACTCTATATTTTAAAATATAATGAAGCATAAATATTGGACGACAGATAACTGTAAAATTAACAATTAAATTTTAAAGATATTAAAATGTATATTGAAACAACTCAAATTTAAAATGTACATTAATAATATAATTAAGAATATTATATATTATTTAAATATTACAAATTAAAAATTACACTTAATTGTGTACTCCTTAGAACGAATAACATGCAAATTGGGACACTTTCCTGCACAGAGTATCATTTGAATTACTTGAACCTGCTAATCAAGATTTAGCATTTGAGCAGGATTGCCTGTAAAGTCTGAGTTTCGAGTTTCGATAGGCTTTACTGGAATGTTAAAGGTTTGATCTGCAACTTGTAATAGCCATCCAATTTGACGATAACTACGGCATAAATTTGAAGCCACAAACTACAGTGTCAACAGTAACTCTATGTGTCCTCAAGTGCAGATTATCTCTTTAACACAGTGTGTGTCACGCTTTGCCAATGCTGACGATAAATGTTGTCTCTTCTTCATCACATAAGGGAAATTCCCCCATGATACAGCTCCTGCCTCGTATCATGCAAAGTCCCACACTCCCTTCCCCTCTCACTCTTCCTCGTCCTCCTCCTCCTCTCGCTCTTCCTCTCACTCTCAATCAGGCCTGCATCTGAAGAATCCTGAATATAATGACCGCGACTTCACCGAGCCGCCCCGTTTCACTCAGCCACTCATCAACACCTTCGCCATCGCCGGGTACAACGCCACCCTGAACTGCAGTGTGCGTGCCAACCCCCGGGTAGGTGACCTGCATGAAACTCCACTAGAAAGGTACTAAAAATGTGTTCATTTGCCTCGTTATTTGTTGAGACACCTCCTCTGTTGGGTAAGTTTTTGATTGCATCAGAAATAGCTTTAGCATGTTAATGCAGTGCAAGTAAGGATTTGCTACTGGGATCAAATACACAGACACACTGCTGTGAGCATATATGAAATGCTGCTGCTGCTGCTGCTGTGGGGAAAGGCCAACCAAGGTTGCAAGGCTTTTGCCACAAAAATAGCCCTAAAACAGCTCAGTAGCCAATCAAAACTAGACCAATAACATAAAAAAACTCTACATAAAAGCTAACATAAAAAGTATGCTGACTAAAAAAAACTACTTGTGGCAAGTGGTTAAAAGTGGCCCAATTCTACAGGAAACCCCAGACTTGGCAACCCTAAACCCATGCTCATTGGAAATACGTGCCTCAGTCAGTTTTTCAAATTGTAAAAAAGTTGCAGTATACGACCAGCTTCTCTTGCTGTCTAAGAGGCTCATCCCTTTGGACTTCATCTGGGCAACTTGCTGTTACAGAGTTCTAGTCACTTTAAAAAGGCTGGGAAGCTTGCAAAGTCGGTGAAAACTGTAAAGTTTGGCAGCCAGTTAAATAATAAGGACATTACCACCACATAATAATAAAAAAAAAAATAATAATAATAAATAATAATAAAAATAATGCATTTTATTTAAAGGCGCCTTTCTTGACACTCAAGGTCACCGTACAAGACAGCAAGAACAGCCAGTTTAAATAAAAACACAATATAAAAGTCAATAGAATACAAAACTATTTTAAAAAGAGTTAAAGAGAGTAGGCCGTTCTAAACAAATGTGTTTTAAATTTCAATTTAAATTGTAAAAGAGTTTAAATTACGGAGATCAGGAGGAAGTAAATTCCAAAGCTGAGGAGCAGAGTGGCTGAAGGCTCTGCTCTCTATGCTGACAAGGCGGACAGGGGAAAAAGTGTGGTGAATGGAAGAAGAAGACCTGAGTGTTCGAGAAGGTGTGGTATTTTATAATTCATTCAGAAAAAGATGGGAAGCCAATGAAGCTGTTGTAGAATGGGTGTGATGTGACAGATAGAGGGGGTGTTTGTGATAATACAGGCTGCAGCATTTTGTACCAGTTGTAATTTATGATGGATTTTATTAGAGAGGCCAAACAGAAGGGAATTACAGTAGTCTAAATGGGATGTGACTAAACTATGAACAAGAATGGCAGTGGAATTAGGTGTGAGGGAAGGACATAAACGATTTTTATTTTGAAGGTGGAAATAAACGGACCGGGTGACATTATTAACATGTGCAGTGAATGAAAGGGTGCTGTCGAAGATGACCCCCAGACTCTTAACCTGAAGGGAGGGGGTAATGACAGAATCATCTGTGGGAATAGAAAAGTTATGTGATTTGTTTAAAGTGGATCATGTACCTATGAGAAGAAGTTCGGTTTTATAATCATTTAATTTTAGGAAGTTTGAGGTGAACCAGGATTTGATGTCTGAAAAGCAGTTGATAAGGGATGAAGGTGGGAGTTTGAGGTTGTGTCATGTTATGTGAGATTGTGTCAAAAGCCGCACTTAGATCAAGCAGAAGAAGAAAAAATTGTGAGTCAGCTGGTAGGAGGAGGTCAATAGTGATTTTGAGGAGAGCTGTTTCAGTGCTATGAAGTGGGCGAAAACCAGACTGGAATTGTTTGTATAAATTATTACAGAAAAGATGGGTGTGAAGTTGAGCAGCAACAGTTTTTTCAAGAATTTTGGAGATGAATGGAAGATTTGAAATAGGATGAAATGATGAGAGGAGACAGGGAAGGGAGTATGGCCTTTACGAGAGTAGTAGGTAAGGGGTCTAACCTGCAGGTACATGGTTTGGATTTAAGAATGAGACTAGAGATTTCAGTTAGTGAGAGTAGAGTAAATTCTGAGAATGAATGAGAGGGGGTGAATAAAACTTGGATAGGTGGATTTAAAACAGAAGTGGACATAATTTGCTGATGGATGTGTTCAATTTTTGAAGAAAAAAATGAAACTAAGGTGTTATTGAAGCCTGCAGTATATAGGTTTGGAGGAAGTGAAACAGAGTTTGTGATGTTAGTAAAGAGAGAGAAGAGGGCTTTAGAATTGCCTTCATTAGAGCTCATTAAATATGGAATAGTATGTGGATTTAGCTACAGAAATACAGTCTTTATAATGATGAATGTGATTTGCATACATGTCCCTGTGTACAGTGAGATTTGTTTTCCTGAAGAGTCTTTCAAGCTGACGTCCTTTTGATTTTATTTGTCTAAGAGCAGGAGTGAACCAAAGTGCAGACAGAGGAAATGAAACAGTCCTGTTTTTTAGTGGAGCATGATTATTTAAAATGTTATTAAGGTTATTGTTGTAGTGAGAGAGCAGTTCATCCAGTGTAGAGAGACAATCAGCACTGGGAAGGCTGTTGAAATCAGAGGATAAAGTGTCCAAGTTGATGTCATTAATTTGTCTGAATGTTATTGTGCGTGAGGGGTTACATTTGGAAAGTGAGATATTAACACTGAATGAGAGTAGCATGTAATCAGAAAAAGGGAAAGAATCAGATTTATAGTTAACAGGTGTAACACAAGAACAGCAGATCAAGTCCAGATTATGACCTTTATCATGTGTGGGAAAGTCTATGTATTGCTGAAGTCCAAAACTATCTAAACAGGATATGAAATATTTGGTGAGAGTCTTTACCACCAGGTACTAGATTAACACCAGATTAACAAATTGGCCAGTAATATACAACAAGCTATAAAAATAACTTTTTTTAAATTAGGGGGCAAAGCAACTGAATCCAAAACTCAATTTCCAAAAGTACAGGAAAAAGGGGTAAAATATCATTCATACATATGTGTATGTAATCATTAATTATTTAATTTACTGTCATAATCACACTGTCATACTGTCAATAACTAACACACAAGAAGAGGAGCAGTTCCCACTCCACGTGTTTGCCAAACTTAAGTCGAAGCAGATCTAGACAGGTGGTGCTGGGGTAGGTGGAGGGTTTTTACAGCAACACTCAACCAGACTATTTAAATCCTACATAAGCAATGTACAATAGTTGGCTGCACAATCAGCAGAGGCCAATCAGCTGCCAAGTGGTATTCATGTAATTGTTTGCAGAATGCCTGTGCCATGTAGATTTCCATGACCAAAGAGTTTCAGCCATTATTCATGAATACTTCAAGACACATACATTTTGTCTACACATGATATCACTAATTATCACTCTGCCCCATTCAGTTTCATGACCGAAGTGTTTAATTCAAACATTATTCACTGGATTGACGCTACGTTGGTTGCTCTTGTGCGTTATTGTTTTCTGCAGTTTCTCCATATTCGCATACTATGCTTAATTATTGCTCTCAGCCTAAGGTGGTCTGGATGAAAAACAAGATTACCATCATAGACGACCCACGTTACCGCATGTTCCACAACCAGGGCGTGTGTACACTGGAGATCCGCAAGCCCAGCCCATTTGACGGAGGCGTTTACACTTGCAAGGCTGTCAATGACCTTGGAGAGGCTCAGGTGGACTGCAAACTAGAGGTCAAAGGTTAGTCTCTGTGTTAATATGATCTTTGGACATGTTTCCTAAAGCCTGGGACACACTAAGCTGGTGGAACTCTAGTGGTGATAAAAACCATTTTTTTTATTTAATGTCAGTTGTGTCAGTCAATGTCAGTCAGATGCCAGCTGACTGAAATGAAATTGTATGTTCTGCGGTTGCGTGAGTGGATGTATCTTTTCATACCTGCGGGTGGCAGTATTCTCACTTGTCATTCCACAAAAGGGAACTGGAATAACTGCTGCAAATATACAAACCGTAAACAAAGCAGTGTTTGCCTACTTTTTTCAAAGTACTTCTCTCTCACCCCTGAGGAATTCGCTCATGTAAAAATATCTTATATTCTGATAATTCGTTTGCAAATATTTATTTAGTTTCCTTTTGACTTGTATCAGTTGCTAGTTATCATAAGTTTAGCTTTGTAGTGATTTATAGTTGAAGAACCAATCAGATTGCTCTCTTTCTCTGCTGAATGTTGCTGATTTTACATGCTGAATAGGGTCAATTCCCCTTGACGTGAACCTGACAAGAACAACGTGTGGAAAAAACCAAACAAACTAGCCTGACGGACTGATGTAGCCCAATGGCTAACCCTCAGCTTAGTGTGTCTCGCTCTCAAACTGAAGTTTAGCAAACAATATTGTCAAAATAATGCTCTTTCACATGAATCAGCAAAAATGACGAAGAAATTATGTATTATGCATGCCATGACGGTAGATGGCGATGTAAAAATGAACAGCCATAAAACCAGTGTTATTAGTTTAAAACAATGTCATGTAAATGTACTACTTTAAGTGGATATACTGCAATGGATTTGCTCCACCATTGTTGTGGTTCACTATTTGTTCATTAAACTAGTAACATAATATAGATGTCCTGGGTAAGTACAGTGTGGAACTTAACCTCTCTTATTATTCTATTTATTTGCATTTATTCTATGTATTATTCATCTCTTGTTTAGAGTGGTACTGTGAAGCTCTACATAATTTTTTTTTCTAGAGCATACAAAGCCTTGCACCAGTAGTGCATTTCTACAGTATAAATATTTGAACAAGTCATTTATTTATAACTAGGCCTCACAGTGGCGCAGTGGGTAGCACGTTCGCCTCACAGCAAGAAGTCACTGGTTCAAGCCTCGGCTGGGTCAGTTGTCGTTTCTGTGTGGAGTTTGCATGTTCTCCCTGTGTTGGCGTGGGTTTCCTCCGGGTGCTCCGGTTTCCCCCACAAGTCCAAAGACATGCGGTACAGGTGAATTGGGTAGACAAAATTGTCCGTAGTGTATGAGTGTGAATGGGTGTGTATGGATGTTTCCCAGAAATGGGTTGCAGCTGGAAGGGCATCCGCTGCGTAAAACATATGCTGGATAAGTTGGCGGTTCATTCCGCTGTGGCGACCCCAGAATAATAAAGGGACTAAGCCGAAATGAAAATGAATGAATGAATGAATTTATTTATAACTGTACAAATACTAATATTAAAGATAAAAAACATTTATTATAATAATCTCAGTACAATCACTTCCTTTTCCACTGATCAATAACACTTTACCATACATTAACGTCAAATATGGGTAGAATAAAAAAAAAAAAATAAAAAAATCCTATTGAATCATACTGAGAAAACTGAGAAACTGCAACAGCATGCAGCAAATCCAGATCAATGTCATCTCACCACTGCCACTGGGCCACACATCCCATAATGCAACAGACTGTAGAAAACAGACTTCACAAAGTCACGCCCATCACACATTGTTTGGCAGGTCTACGAAAAATCCTAGACCTGACAAAAACACCAATATTTGCACATTATATCATGTTTTCATACTGTCACACATTGCCATATTGTTGTGTTTCTGTCTTGGTAGACTGTGGTCTGTCCTTTAACTCCTCCATGTTAAATCTGTAATGACTAAGTCAGCGATGTACCCTGAAGCACATATAACTCCCTCATGTAAACTTTGGGTTTAATCCGTATTTTCTTTTTCTCCCCCAGTCATCACTCAGGAATAGTTACTGTGTTGTTCTCATTCAAGGTAAGCTTTCATATGGTTTCGGGCATATGAAGCTTATATTTCATTCATTCTGCATCCCTTGGTTGGCAGTAATCCTGCTTTTGCTCTTTGCTGGTGTGCAATGCTCTACAATTCTGTTCTAATCAAGAATCAAGAATGTTTTGTAGGATTCTATAAGAGCTCAGTTTAAGGTTCTATAGAAAAACTGCTCGCTCCATATAGAATGTATATAGTGCATGCTCTTGACAGAATGCTTCACGTTACAATATTGCAATAATGTGAAATTACTTTTGCATTTTCTCAACAGAATCTAACTAAGACTCTTTCTTCTCTAGAATGGAAGCGCTATGCTTGGCTTGCAGGCATTTTTACATTGGAAATGCTACTTTATGTTGTGATACTTCATGCGTTTGTTTCCTTAAACGTCCTTTGCATGCAGTGACATATGGGTTATACCACAATCTTTTTTTAAAGTTGTAAAACCATTTATCTTGGTGTAGGCTGAATGAAATGATGCATTCTGAATGTCAATAAAACAAAAAAACACCTATATTCATCGTGCTCATTTAGATGAGTCCCACAATACTTGTGTAATACTTTATAATAGCCAAGTAGTGATTTCAAAGCAAATAGAAAACTAATGTGAATGAATTACTTGGCTGTTACATGGAAAAATCAGATACAGGCGGATTTTGTATTTGATAACGCACGTTTAATGACTTGGAAACTAGAGCTCCAACCTTCTGAAGTTAAAGTGCCCTTATTATGCCCTTTTATTCTAAATATCTCATACAAAATTACTGTACACCACCTCTTTTCTCACAGTGTCTGAAATAGGTCAATCAAGATCTATCTAAACCCAATTAGAAGAGCATGCTCTGCTCTGATTGGTAACATCGTCTTTTGTGATTGGCCTACTGCATATAGCACATGTAGGAATTCAAACACCCATATCCCTATATGAAATTCAGCTAGTTGGGTTGTGTTGGGTTGTGTGGCACTTGTAAACAGTCATATATAATGATGGTATTAGTTTTACTACTAATATTTACCATGAATCCTGATCTTTTGGAAGTGCACAAAGAGCATGGGCTATGAAAGACTATGAAAATACAAAGATAGTCTATTACAGGTTATGTACAATATAGTGGAATAAGCCACAATTTGTATGTAAAAGAGCCAATCGCAAACTGGTATAGGAATTGAATCTGTTTTTTATGGTAACAATTCAGTGGGAGTTGTGCAAGTAAATCTCATTAAGCTGGCCTTAAGGGGCACACTAGTGACTGAGGTCTAGTGTCCTTGTTATAGTGATAGTTCACCCAAAAATGAAAATGTACTCACTATTTATTCACCCTCAAGTAAGGAATCTTCTGTTAAACAATAAAGATGATATTTTGAAGAAGCTGTAACCATTGACTTCCAAACATATACTATGGAAGTAAATTGTGACAGGTTTCCACCATTTTTCAAAATATCTTTTTTTTATTGTTTAACTGAAGAAAAAACTCATAAAGGTGTGAAACAAGTAAAGGGTGAGTAAATGATGACAGAATCCTCATTTTTGGGTGAACTATCCCTTTAAGGTGCCTGCCTTCCATGGCAGAGGAATCGATGTTGGTGCCGTGACCCGGATGAGAGTGAGTGAACTATAGAGGCTGCAGTCTTTAGTGTCCTTGCTTGTGTTTACAATTACAAGTACAATGACATGCTAATTAAATAAGCGTTAACAGCACAGACACCATGGCCTCAGCCAGAACTTGTTTTTGAAGATGGTTGAGATAATATATGCAGGCAGCTTTTAAAGACCATAGGCTGGAATAATTCAAATTTATTCCAAGTCTACCAGTAGGTTTTTTTAGTCTACCCGACACTTTGTCATATGGTGCTACGTAAATAGGTGGGATAAAACAAGATGGTGCGACACTGATAAAACAAATGATTGCTCCATATTTTACATTTCTGTATGTCATGCCAGAGTCCAACAAGCTTGTACTTTGGAACGCAGCAACATGTGTCGCACAAGCTTGCGCTTTCGGTCTGACATATTGACGTATATAAATGGTCAGAAAGTTTATGGGAGTATAAGATTGAGATTCATGACAACTCATTTCAGAATCAGTTCATTCTTTAGAAGACAATAACTCCACTTATTGTGCAGACCTTCCCAATCTGTTACATTACACACTATATTAACTGTGACATCCAAAAAAGCATATAGGGGCACTTTAGAAACTACTAATATAGATTTCAGTCAAATGAATGAATGATTTATCTTGAGATCAAGCAGACAGATTCAAAAGAAGACTTGCATCTCTGCCCTAGCAACTCTCCTTCTGCAGATGCTTCCACTGTGTGCTTTGTTTATTTATAACTGTGATCATATTGCATAATGCAGCTTAATATAGAGCACTTCCAACCACTGCCTTCACAGCTCAACATGCTACAATAAGATGACATGCAGTGATGAAATGAGTTATGAGCGGCTGGATAGCAGAAAAAGCTTGCAGGAACATGATTGTACTTCCTGCCTCAACATTTGCGCTGCACCTGGCAAACACTGACAAACTGTCCTGATGTTACTGTTTTTTTTAAACGCAGTTTCATGGCATTTCGTAATTGTTTTACGTTTTGGTGAAGTAGGAGCTTCTCTGTATGAATTCTAACAGTCTCATTGTATGATTTTCATTCATACCGTTTATCATTTGATTTTCCAAAACATAAGATAGTTACGTATTCCCAGAGGATTTCCTTCTCTTTCTTTCTCTCTCCCTCTGTATGTCTGTGAATACCTTTTCTGTTTCGGTAAATACTTGCTCTTATAATTGACTGAATGTCTTTGCATTACAAAATATCAAGCTGATCCTTGTAAAAATGAAGTGCACTTCTTGTATTGAATATGCACTTGTAGTGTACTGTAGTATTAAACAAAAAAAAGCTAATAATAATAATAATAATAATAATATATAGAGACAAATAATATATTCATAAAATTAAAAGCCACTGAAAGAGAGGATAAGTTCAAGACCATGTGCTTTACATGTTCACTCCATTCCCAGTAAAAAGTACATATTTTAATTAGGGAAAATTGAGTTTTTGAATTGTTTCAATAATATTTGTTCATGCTTTAATGAGCCATGCTTACTCTGATGTATTCAACATTACATTCAAGTTAAGTCAAGTTATTCAAGTTAATATATTTTTAAATGTCCTAAACGAGAACGTCTTAATTACAAATGTATAAATACAAATTGTTTCATTGTATATTACAATGTCCTGTTTACAGTGTAATTGTACAAGCAATTTATATTAGCATTTAGTTCTGGACTACTGCAATTGAAGAGTAATAGTAACTAGTAATTGATATTATTATTATTACATTTATTATTATTATCATCATTACATTTAACAAGGTCAATGTAAAACAGTGGGTTACGCTTAATTTTAAGGTGTCCTTGTTACAGTGTAACGTGTATACATTTAAATACTGGGCATTATTAATTAATTACATGTACTTACTATATAGTTAGTGTTATTTACGTGTAATTATTCACAAATAACTGTAATTACTATAGTAAGTACAAGAAACTTGGACAAGTGTTACCTAAATTTCAATTTAACTACAAAATGTTTTTCAGAACCTTCAGCAGCATTAAAAAAATGAAATTTTTTTGTAAAAAAAACAACAACAATATGCTCAAATATCCAATTGATCTTTTGTTAATTACAAATTTTACTTATCTTGTGTGTGAAATATTGTGCTTGAAAACTGGCTTGTCTTTCTTTATAATATCACTAGGTTTGTTACTTTGTTATGCAAGGACATTCAGATATTTTATGCATTTGACCTGTCTGAATACCTCATGCAGCTACATATACACATGTAAAGGAAAATTCTGTGTTTCATTATGTCCTCATTTAAGTGTCATCTCTCTGACTGTCCTCGTCTTTCCCTCTTCCAGGAGGTTTTACATTCTTTGAGCTGATGAAGCGAGGCGTTCCCTTACACCTCATTGATAAATACATGAACGAGTCTAAGACCTCAGAGTCAGAGAAGAAGGGATCGGACTGATGACTGACTCGCCAAATCATTACCCAGAAATCCCTGTCACTACTACAAATAATGGCACGTGTGTCAAAATGTTGGCATGGCATGCTGTGTTCAGACATGGCTCTGTAGTTACTGTCACTGTTTTCAAAAATGCCACTGGGAAGCTTGACTTTAGTGAACTGGATTGTAGCTTTTATCAATAGACATTGTATTGTGAAAGACATAGAGCAGCCTGGTACAGATATGGTGTATATGCATTTCATTTATGACTTTCTGGGTGCGGAAAATAGGGGGTGAGCCAAACTGAGCACAAGTCTGGGTTTTGCTGTTTCTGATTTTCTTTTCTTTTTTTTCCTGGCTGCTTTGAGTTTTCCCATTTTTTTTCCCCTTCATTCTCTGATGAATGTATTGAAACTCACTTAGATTTGCAATATCAGTTCTGTGCAACTGTTGGATCAGACATCAGAAAGAAATATAGAGACGATGTGTTTGTCGAGTACATGTTCATTTTAGCATGACAGTTGAATAAATGTCCCTACAGGGAAAACTACTGTTGCTTTTTTCTTTCAAAATATATTATTTTGTTGCAGATTGCAATTTAGTATTTGATGGTTTCTCTGTTGTTAATCATTTAAAGATTAAAAAATAGCTGTGTTGTGGTACACATATTTTAAGAAAAACTTATTTTTTGTTATGCTTGTGCACCGAAAACCCATGCAATGCTTAGCCTACATTATATGTGATAAATTTGAAAGTAACAAAATAAATGTGAGGTTAACTATATAAAGTCTTTATTAACATTTATTTTGATTCATTTAAATGAGGATTTATATACAATCTAAAAAACGTTGAGTTATTTATTTAACCCAATGGTTGAGTTAAAAATATTTGGTGCTTTGTTGGGTTATTTATTTAATAACTCAACCGGTTGGGTTAAAACATGTGAATTTCAACGGTCAACTGATTGAACTGACACAGAACAGCTGCAAGTTAATATGCTTGCGTAATGTTGTTTTGCGTTATAAAGTTTATTCATTCATTCATTTTCATTTCGGCTTAGTCCCTTTATTAATCTGGGGTCGCCACAGCGGAATGAACCGCCAACTTATCCAGCATATGTTTTACGCAGCGGATGCCCTTCCAGCTGCAACCCATCTCTGGGAAACGTTATAAAGTTTATTTAATTTTTATTTTTGTTATGTTTTGTTTATTATAATAATGCTACAGATTAATAATGAAATCCATCTTCAGTTTAACTTTATCATTATTACATCAAATGTGTTTGTAGCTGTTTTATGACATATAAACACAGGGGATTTTGTGTATCTCTACCACTCCACAATTCAGAAAACACTGTCATTTTTATTTTAATGCAGGCTAAAATGCATATAGCCAGGCAAAGGCTATGGATTTTTAAGTAAGTGCTGATGAAGTGGAAATTTACAGACACAAAAGTATGACCAAAAAAAAAACCCCACAGGAAAAAAATACATTTATAGTAAATAGTATAGTGTTTTGAACCATACTATGTTAAAGTATGTTGTACTGTATATTTTATATTATTTACAACACTTAGTTAATGAGTACTACAGCACACCGTAGTATTAACTATAACGTACTGATAAACGGTAGTAACTACTGTAGTGTACTTTAGTTTTAATACAATAAACTGATGTATTGTTGAAAACTACAACATTGGGCGGTTTGTTTATATTACTGTAGTTGCTCTGTTAACATAGCGACTGTATAATTACCACAACAGATCAACTCAAGTACTTTACTAGAGTTTGGTTCAAAAACACTACTATAAATTGCTCTAGGCCTAGTATTTTTTCATGTAGAAAATTAGAATTGTATTTTGGGCATGTTTTCTTTACAGGTTAAAATGTTTAACTTTTAATTTAAGTTAAGGTCCTATTTACCTCTAATCTTAATATTTAGCATAAAAAAATGTTGTTTATCTACAGTTAACAATAACGAAACTGTGAGTACTGTAAGCACCGAAGCTCAAAACCGGCGCCCCTGGCGGTGAGACGCCACACCGGAGCCGTTTAAATTTCCCGGCTCTGTCCTCTTCCGGACTGCAGTTTCCTGCTCCTCTCCGTTTATCTGCTTTCAACTATTAGGAACGGAGGAGACTGTCGTTTCCGCTCACCCAAAATGACTCTCCACACGTAAACGCCGCATTCTAATGCCTTCTTCTAAGTGGACACCTGGTTATTGGGACCAAAAGCGTGCACTAACCCTGCCAAAAGAGCGCTCATAATGCCTCAGTGCGAGTGTCCGGAGCCGCTGTCCGCTGTCCAGCTCAAGCGCCTGGAGGAGCACAAGTACAGCGCGGCCGGGCGATCTCTCTTCGAGCCGCCCTGTCAGATATACTGGAACTGGCTGGTCCAGCAGATCCCGACGTGGGTCGCGCCGAACACGCTGACCACCATCGGACTGGCTATTAACGTAATAACGACGGTCATTCTCGTGTATTACAGCCCTACGGCCACGGAGGAGGTGAGTTTCGGGCACAAGCAAAACTTTGAGTGACAGCGTGACGCGTTTCATTCTATTTAAATGCCCTGCCACGTCAGGGTTAAAAATAAACTATCTCACTTCGGACAGCAACGCTTTCGGTGGTGCTGACTGTATACGCTTATTGTAAATATTTCTCCGTTTATTGAGTAAATAATGCACTATGGAGGTGGTACACTCTCAGCAATACAGGTACAAAAGCTATCACGGTGGTGGTACCCGTTTAAAATGTTCACTTTAGGCACCTATATATACAATTTAGGCACAAACGTGTGTGAAAAGATACAGTGACAGACTCAGAAATACAGGTAGGCTACAAAGGCTAACTATCTAGTGATAGTTCACCCAAACATGAAAATGTACTCACTATTTACTCTCTGTCAAGTGGTTACAAACCTTTATGAGTTCAATTTTGTTCCTGGATAAGATATTTTGAAGAATGTTGGGAAGAGGTAGCTATTGACATCTATTGTAGTGAAAGTCAATGGCTTCCAACATACTTCAAAAATGTATTCTTCTGTGATTAAAGGAAAAGAGGATCTCAAACAGGTGTGAAATGAGTGTTGGAGAGTAAGTGACAGCATTTTCATTTTTAGTTGAACTATCCCTTCAGGGCACTGTAAACAAGCAGCTGCTTTATCAGATTTATTGACTGCATAAACATCATGCAGATCACAAAGACTGTTTGTTATTTTAGCTGTTGAGCCTCTCTATCTGATTCCTGGGTGCACAGTGACCCCGTATCACTCTCTCTCTCTCTGTGCGTTTGAGTATGTGGACATACCCTGTGTCGTTTTCCAGAATTACAGACTATAGTCCACTGGCAAAGTCCAGATTGCTCTGTTTATTGCTGTGCAGTTGTGGAGATTGCTGCTGAATGCACAACTTTAACCCACCCGTTGCCAGGCTGGAACACAGATAAAGGGGGCTTAGAGCAAACTTTGACCCAGAGGCTAAATGAATCGGCCAAGTCAGCCAAAGTAATAATAGCATTATAAAAATATAATATAGTCAAAATATTATAATTAAGCAGTATTGCGTGTCACATTCAATTAACATGAAACAAATAATAAAACATGAATGATAGAATAAAATATAAATTCTCATGTACCTTAATTTAAGATGAAACATACAAGCATTCTTATATTATATTATATTATATGATATTATTTTTACTAAAATTAACACTTCTCTGCATAAATGAGTGCTTTTATTCAGCAAGAATGTTTTAAATTGATTACAGTAAAACCTTCATGTTAAAATATACGATAAATAATGTATATAAATTCTAATCAATTGAATAAAACAAAGTATTATTTGATTATTACTATTTTTGAGTATCCAATTGACATTATTGAAGGATTTCTGAGAAATTGTGTGACATGGAAAACTGGTGAAAGTTCATCTTTGCTGACACAGGTGCATTTTTAAATATATCCAAATAAATAAGTTACATTAAACGGTATCAGTGGTTACTATTACTATTTTTACCACACTAAATAGTTTGAAAAATCTTAACGACCCCTAGCATTTAAAGGTCACCAAACATACAGGAAAAGGCCAAATTAGGATGTCAGAAGAGACGTGTATAAATATTTCTCCATGACTAACTCATAATCAACTAATTTGGGCCAACATTTTATCCGACAACCACTTTTAGTGCATCGTTACTAATTATTTATTGTACACTTTACAGAAAATGATCACAAATGTAATCTTTGTGATAATCAAGGCCATAATAATTCATGTAGACAAAATGTTCCAGTGTGTATATAGAAATATTGACAGCACTGTAAAAAAAAAAAAAAAGTCAAATTCATAAATTTTTATTTGGACAATGCATTGCACACAAAAGGAAAAATGACACATAAAACACTTAAAATGCATCAGTTTTTGAGAATAACTTGCGGTACAGCCTCAGTGAAAAACGTATCTTTCACAGAATAAGGCAGAAATTATATGTTAATAGTAGCCTATTTCATACACTGCAGTGATTACGGTGATTGTCTTTACATTATAAATGTGCATTACCTTATAAAACTACCTAAAATGGCTCTAAGAACACAGATAATCATATTTTTGCAACCGTGTGCCGATTCTCTCTGGATTTCATGACATTTCTATCTACAGTCTGTGTTCATGTAAGGGATTTCCTGGAATAAGTTTTAGTTTGTAAGTAAGATATGATGTTTGTCACCTATATGTTCCCATACCCCAGTTAATATGAACAATTCATTTCATTGTTTTAATATCACGGTTATAGTCGATACTGGGGCTGGGGGAAAAAAAACAAAACAAACATACATTGCGATATTTAGATTTTCTGCTATTTATATTGCGATATTTCACCAGATCAATTTTAATAGCTCCATTTGGAATTTATTTTTAGATTGTTTGGGATGATTTTGCAGAGGAGTGCATTTGGATAATATATAATAAATTACCAGCATAGTTACATATAGTGGAGCAACAACACAAATGAAGGAGTGTAACGGTGTTTAGGTATAAAACAATCAAATGTACAACGAAGCTGTATAGTCTTCACTGTATAAATAATTCAATATAATTAATCTTTCTTAAAGGTACAAGCGTAATAATTTCCTTGTGCCCAAATATTTAAACTTGCAAAGAAAAGTGTAAACGAAGACACAAAAAAAAAAAAAAAAAAAAAAAAAAAAAAAAAAAAAAAAAAAAAAATCACACACACATTTGATAAACTTTCACTTTATTATGGTTAACAATGAAACGAGTCCACAATTCTCATTTGTTCTGAACTGTATCAACTACAATCCTGAACTCCACATTTTGCAATGTGAATATTGTGATTTCGATGCTAAAACGATATACTGTGCAGCCCTAGTCAATACCAACAATATCTTGATACCCCTAATATACAGTATATTAATAATACTGTACATCATTTATCATGCAATGTTGCTGCATAGGCCTGAAATCAGGTTCTGTCCTAATAACAACCTGACAGATTTAGAAAACACATTCAGTGACAGACTCAACAGCGAGTCATTTTAAACATTCAAAGTCTTCAAGAGTTGCGATAACTCTCTCTCTCACACACACACATGGGATTTGTTCAGTTTTGTGAATGTGCAATGAAAGCAGATGGTCTGTATGTAGTCTGTCGCTCTCTGGGAAATCGACCCACTAGGCCACATGGACTTTTGCCCATATCAGACACAGACACACACACGCATATTTTTTTTTATAAAGCATTTCACAATGTCTTTATATAGTATTTTACATTTGTTTATCTACAAAATTTCGGCTAATATGCTCCCTTTTAAATTTCCAATCTGATCTCATTGTTTTAAAGGTATAAAAATAACAAAATGAAAAACTAGGCTGAGAAACTGAGAATTAAAGGCAACAATCTAGGGCAGACAGTTACGCCAGTCTTCTCTAAGGAATTGAGTCATTTCACATTTGTAGCTACAGTACATTCTCCTCTCCTGGCATATGATTTGATTATTCTCCCTCGGCTTAGTTACCTTTGAATCATTTGTAGAAGTCCAAATTCTGTAGCAACGATAACGGTATCTGTTAAAGCAAACAACAGCTCTTTTGTGACCATGTTTGTGAATCATGATATAAAAAAATACAAGGTTTAATCTTGTTTCCTGGCACAAGAGACCTGAAAACTTAAAGTGATAATCACCCAAAAATGAAACTTCTCTCACTATTTACTCACTCTTTACTTGTTTCAAGCTGTAATTACTTTTTTCCTGTTAAACACTAAAGAAGATGTTTTGAAGAAAGCTGGAAACCTGTAACCATTGACTTGCATAGTATTTGTTTTTCCTACCATGGAAGTCAATGGTTAAAGGTTTTTAGCTTTCTTCAAAATATCTTCTTTTGAATTTAACTGAAGAAAACAAACCTCAAAGGTTTGGAACCACTTGAGGGTGAGTAAATAGTGAGTAAAGTTTCATATTTTGGTGAATCATCTCTTTAAGTGGTGTCTTGGAAAACATGAATAATTATTTAACACTGAATGATTCATGATCTGGAAAAAATGCCTTTGTGTACTCAAACAAGTAGAACTGGATCTTCATTATTGTTAGTAATTAAAGTCATTATGTATTAACAAAAGTTGAACTGTCTAAGTTAATCCACAGAAAAACAAAAGTTGTTTTGCTTAACTAATCAAAATCGGAGACATTGTGGCATGCTTTGGAATGCCAGTTTGGCAGATATTGCTAATTCTTTATATTTTGAAGCCTATAGACCAATAAATACAATTCTTGATATGAATTGTTCTGAGCCTGATTACATAACAAGTGACTACCAATTACTAGTATTATTTTAAAAATTCTAGATCTGAAATCCTCTTTTCCCCCACCTCTCTCTCTCTCTCTCTCTCTCTCACACACACACACACACACACACACAA